>LUCH01017345.1:0-48201 GCA_013368495.1 Paragonimus heterotremus
GCCGCGGTATCAGTAGTATATTACGATCGCTGAACTCCACTGCACTAGCAGGCGATTTCAATGTTCAGCTTGGTCGTCCTTCTTCGGATGAAAAGCGGCTGGGAGGTATATTTGGTTTCCGGGCCCAAGGCACTGACAGTGGCGAATGACTATTACAGTTGTGTACATCCCATGTTCCCTATATTTCGTGCACCGCACTCCAACACAAGAGCTGAGTGTGTTACTTGGACGCCTCCCTGTGACTGTTAGCCGTGAACACAGTTGGATCATATAGCAGTTAGTTACAGGTGGCGCCACTGCGTTAAGGACTGTCGTGTCTTTTGGAGCAACCACCTGGACTCAGACGATGCTGTTATGTGTGTCCGTCTTGTTTTGTCGTTTGCCCAGAAAACGCACGCTTGTAAGTGTACTTAACTGGCATTCGAGCAATGTGAGCATGAAGAGCGCTTACCTGGAGGCGTTATTGAAGAAGTTGCCCAGTTCGAGTCAGGTGAGTGATCTTAATGAACACTGAGAACAAATCGCCACAGCTATGAAAGCATGCTGTGAACAGGTATGTTTCGAAGGAGCTGTTCAGTTTCGATAGAACTGGATTTCCGTCATGTCGATGAACCCCATGAACAAACGTCGATCGATGCCACCTGGTTCTGAATACGATGACGACCGCCGAGAACTTCAACACAAACTGACTAAAAACTTGCGCAAAGACCGTGAACACTACTTGGTCGAACAATCGTATGAGATGGAAAAAGCCTTCTTATCTGGGAATAGCAGAAAGCTTTTTTCCCTGATCCGTGGTTGTACTGGCCGTCGAGTCGGTGTAAGTGAGACCAAGAGAGATTGAAGCGTAATAAGGCTCCCGGTCCAGACCTCCTCTATTCTTCTCTTTTCAAAGATGGCTTGAAGAGGTTGATGTCACAATTGGCGGAACTTCCCCAGACGATATGGGAGACTGAAGAGGTACCTCGTGATTGGTGTCTATTAACAGCAATTCCCGTTTTCAAAGAGGGAGCCTGATATCTGTGTAACAGTTACAGAGGCATCAGTGTAGTGTCTGTTGCGTCCGAGTTATTCTCTGGCCCTATATTACGTCGGCTACTAAGCATAGAGGAAGTCAGACTTACGAAGAACAGGCGTGATTCCGATCCGGTCGAGGGTGAGTTGATCACATTTTTACCTTGCAACGGATCTTGGAACATTGGCGCTCTTATAGGCATCCGACCGTCTTGGTCTTTTTGGACCTGAAAGCTACTTTCGATTCAGTTGCTCATAACGTTCTTTGGAGCTGTCTTCTTTACAAGGGAGTACCAGCGAAATACGTGAATCTGGTAACATCACTGTATACTGACTTTGCAAGCAGGGTGAGAGTTTATGGACAAAAGTCTCGGGCGTTCATCGATTTTAGTGGTGTTTGTCAGGGGTGTCCAATTTCTCCCTTCTTGTTCACTTTTGTCATGAACGATATTCTGGAAAATGCGCTTGGGGAATCCAGTGAGCTTGTTGAGATTTATCCAGACACTAGGTTGATCGACCTGGATTATGCAAAAGACATGTAGACCATGTTGAACAAGATGAGCGCCCGAACTTGTACGTATGAAATGCGCTTCGCACCTTCAAAGTTTGAAGTGTTTCTTGAAGCCTGAGACATTCACAGACCCACCTTTTTTATGGGAGGCAGCCAACTCGAGACTTTGGAGAGTTTCACGTACTTAAGTAGCACTATCTTGTCAGTTTGTATTGTTGATTATGAGATATCAGCGAGGATTACAAGAGCACGGGTTTCCTCTGCCAGCCTGTGTCACCTGCCACGTCGAAACGACCTCCGGTTTTCACTGAAAGGATGGGTATGTAATGCTTTTCTACGTTCCGTTTTGCCCTGTGGTTTGGAAACGGGGCTTGTTTGCAGTGAAGATATAAGCGGACTTGCTGTGTTTGTCCATCGCTGTCTTCACAAACTAGCCCACATTAAGTGAACTGGTCGCGCGACCGATGTGCCGTTCGCCGGCGTGTATTCGAGAACGCTAGTGATACGCAATCATTTGGTCAACTACTCTCGTTACACAGCCTCCGATGGTCAGGTCACGTACTCCACATGCTAGGTGGGTGTTTGCCACACCGAGCAATATATAATGAGACCACCAACAATGGGGTTAAACCGCGTGGTCATCGAACAGCAATGTGGTCACAAACTGTGAAGACCCTGACTACACAACTGAGCAAAGTGGGTGGGTATCGGCTGCTTGAGTGGGGTCCTCGTGATTACTCAACCCGCTGGTTAGAGACGCTATCCGAGATGGCGATGTGTCGCAGTCAATGGCGTACCTGTATCCATACCATTTCTAGTTCTTTCGCTTGGTCTTATTTTATTAATTTTTTCCTTCTTAGTAACTTCTTTTTCTAGGACATTTCTCGTCACTGTTGAGGTAGGCGGCTGCTCGAGCCACAGTTCTTTCTGACCAGGCTGTTGACTGCTATTATGCTGATGATAATGAGTCACATGATGGTTTTGGTTGTTTAGGCAAACCAGAATATCTCCAGCTTCAGGAAGTCTGTCGGGAATATTAACAGAGTCGCATGATGAGTTTGTGATGGATTGCCATCAAACGTCTCATATGTGTTTCTGATGGATTTACACAAAGTTGAGACATAAATCATTTCAGTGGGACGTGAATGGTGTTATCATCAGTTATATACCGATATGTCAACAATGTCAGTTCCGGAAGGAACTTAGTCAGCCGACTCAACACCTCCTAGAACGTAATGTAATATGTTTGCGATTCATAATACCTCCCCAAGAGTATTGACCAATTGGTATCTGTGTTTCGAAAACGAAGGGCTTCTGAATCGTCCGGAACAAGGGACAGAAAAAAATCGCCCCTCGAGTTAACATATGTGCGAACGTCACCAGTGTCAGTTGATCAGAAAGTTGTCATATGGGAAGATCAATGGATGAATGTGCACCGCTTGGTAAATTTAACCATGAATTCGGTGGATGTGTTTGGTTCATTAAAGTCAGCTGCGCAATTGGCATTATCTCTCAGTAAAAAAAGGAATTTATACGAAGTGTATTAACATGATCCAACACCTACGTGTGTCTGCTCAAAATAAACTAGGACCCGTGCCGAGTTGATTTTCGTCGACACAAACTTAGTGACGGTGGACAGTCGAACTACGTTATTGTTGAATAGCTGGACGGTTGTGTTTATTGAACTGAGATAAACTCTAAATCACTGAATCCCATTCATCCATTCACTTGCAAGACAGGGAATATATCTGCCGCGAAATATTACCATTACAATTTACTCTTAGCAATCGCTAGTGTAAAACCAACAGATTGTATACAAACTCCACATAGCAACAAGTAAACAGACCGACCAAATGGTTCCAGTCTGCCTTGCACTGAGGGCATAGTCAGACCCACGGCAAGGACACTGATTAAATCAGCATCTACTGTGCACAAAACTGACCGAGGTCACCTGAGTAACACTGTTTTTCTGATCATTAGGAGGCCTTGTTTACGTTTAGGTAACGCTATCATGAATGACTAGGCCTGATCATCTAGATGACTGGCTTCTAGAATGTGTTTGTCTATTGATGAAGCCGGATTATTTGAGATTGTTACAGCCAACTGGTCGATTCTGGCATTGCTGTTGGTAACCAGCTAAAATTACGCTCCATCGCACATAATTGCATGCACTAGTGTTTTCTGCCCATGGAGACTTAATTGTAACAGAGACTGAACAGGTACACTGCGTGAGAGACACATGTTTAGTAGCGAACAGAACACGAAATTAGCAATGTGATAGATGCGTTGCAATACCGATATCCGTTTGTGACTCAAGTTATCTGGTCACCTTCGCACTGGGTTTGCGGAAGTATGTTACTTCCGTATGTGCAGCTTGTCACTATTGATGCTTTCATCTTGCTATGTAAATTCAGGAAATTTCGTAGATAACCATAAGTCACCAGCCTTTTTATAATAAGCCTCTCTTCTTTCATCAGTTACTCTGCGGTGCATATGTTTCTGGCTATGTGAAATGAGTTTCTGACTAATCCCCGTTTAATTACAATTAGTGCAAAGCTGGAGACCTCTAATTGTTGCCTACTTGTGATAAGCAGCTCATTGCAACGTTCCCCTTTGACATCCGGTGACCAGAGTGTCTAAGGATGACAAACTGTCGACCTTCACCTCATACGATACATTGAGATTTAGGTGGAGTAGTTTCATATCATTCTGAAATCAATAGAGAAATCAAAAACAGCTTTTGCCTAATGTACTTCTTGAAGACGTTTCAGTGCATCTCACCAGGTACATACTGCAGACTACGGATTTATGTAGCAAAGTTTAATCGACATTGTGCGCGTTAGAACATCTACTGCAACTATGCACAGCGAACGTAAAGTTCAATGTTCAGGGAACTGGTTATACACCAGTTGATGGTGCTGCCATGGGCTGCCCCCTGGGTTCGGTACTCGGTGACATTTTCGTTGCCCACCTGGAGCAGAACGCAAATGCTGTCATCAATCAACCTTACTTCTACCGACTTTATGTCAAAGATATCTTGATGTTTACCGACAACAAGGAGTTGGCAACAAGTTAGTGAACAGGCAGAATTCCAAAGTCAGCTTCCTGATTGAACACGAACAGGATGAACCTCTGGCGTTTTGGGATATTCTTATGAGGTGCCAAAACAACGTCGTTATACTGCTGTCCGTCCACTGGAATAACGCCTGGACTGGACGGTACCTGAATTTTCACATTTTTATGCCGTTTTAGCACAAGCGTAACCTAGTGAGGACTTCGTTTTATCATGCACGATGCATTTGTTCGGGAGAAACATTGGCTAGAGAGATGTCGTTGTTCATTACAATGCTCAAAGAAAACGACTATCCCTCGGCATTTGTGGAGAAATTTAGCAAACAGAAACCGCCTGCCGTGGTGGGTTCAGCAGCTCACAAACTGAATGTCTACCTTCGTTTGTCTAACAACGTTAAAAACCCGTCTCACGGCGGCTATGGGCGCGCACGTTCTATGCAGCTCAACTGGTCATGACGTTCCTCATCACCCGAATCCTGACACCACCACTGAAGGCTTCGCTACCGCGCAATGCCAAATCTCACATCATTTGCGAGTTCTCGTGTGGGTGCCGGTCCATCTACATAGACAGAACGCAACGGCAATTACGCATTCGGGTCAAAGAACATGTTCCTGTTTGGGGCCGCAAAACGGTCGTGGATAGCATAATGTCGGACCCCATTCAGAATGTGACAAGTCACAGGGAACCAGCGTCATCGATCGCTGGATACTTTTGACATGTTAACCCCAACCGAACCTGGAGAAAGTCCTTCTGAAATGTTACGGAACAAAAAATCGAAGGTTGATCCGGTTTGAGAAGGTGGTAACAATTAACAAATAGAAGCTATACATCTGTGTACGGAAAGACTTGTTCATCAGTATCAGATTGTCCTGGTAACGGATTTGCATTGATGTATTTACGTGTTTGTGTGGCTTTCGATTTTATTGTCTGACTTCAAATTGTCCATTGAACTTTGTTATATAAACCCGCAGACTGCAGTGTGTACCTGAAGAGATGCAGCTAAATGTGCTCGAGAGATAGGTTGTGCATAAAGCTGTTTCTAACTTTTCTGTTCAAATTTGTTACGAGCGAAAGTGGTTTTTTCATTCCGAAATGAAGTAAAATAGCAGTCACCAAAGGAATTTATAATGTCATCCTCGTAACATTTGTGGGGCGAGACACAAGAAAATTTTCCTGAAATTTCTGAAGCAAAACTACATTCACTCACATGGGGCCCAGTAATCTACCTATAGCTACACCATTAATTTGTGCGACTGAATTCGAACGATCCTTAAGAGAAGAAATGGACAGGTTTTTATGTTGACGTGACGTTGACTGGTATGAAAGTCATTGGTCCCACGCAATAGTACATGGGCGTATAAAGAGTCAACATCAATACATCCTTTATGGACTGTGTGAATTGTTCTCCAGAATCTCTGCCAACCCTAAATAGTCCCAAACATAATGAATGGATTAACGGTTCACGACTCGAATTGAGGATGACCGTTAGCCAACTTGCAGTTTTATGGTATGCTGTTAGTGGATGATACTGGTTCCAATGAAGTACTGGTTCCGTGTGTTTTTAGTGAACCTCTCACTCTCAATGACTGCATTTCTGTTGGTTTCAACTTCTGATACTGAACTTCAGAAATATTCCTATGCAACTTCACTATTTGTAACTTCCTCGACATTAGTTTTTCAATCAGGAAGTTGGCAGTGGGACTGGTATCCACGTTGACTTCTTGTACATTAGGTAATATCACATTTATTTTAATTGTATGATTCTCTTTCTTCAGTACAGTAACACCCGTACTCTTTTCTGATCTAATAAAAACCAGATCAGTAATTGAAAAACAGTGAGGATAAATTCGACACTAAATGCCGTTTTTGCTGAAAGATCACTATCGCCCATTTTGTTCCCGGACTACTTGTGCTTGCAAAGAAACACTTGTTTTCTCGATGTGGAAGTATATGCCTCTCACTTTGATTAACTTTATAAGCGATCCTTTTGTCACACGTGTTCTTCCTTCATGACGGTGGCATACATGGTCATGGTTAACCGCATAAGATTGATAGTAACAGACTCAAGTCCGCTCCTTTACTTTGGCTGTTATACCACAAAGTTCTAGGTCATTTAAAATGTTAGGAAAGGCCGACTTTTTCTTACACTCACTTGAAGTGTCGATTTTTATGTGTACTTTTTGCGGACTTCACGGACCCTGGAATAAACGGTAAAATTGCAAAATAAATAGGGCTGTTTATGCTCGTTGGTAACAATTACACAGAAACAGCTTCATAAATGTTCATAAACATGGACCAATTTACAATTTATTTTCTATCCCGCACAAACTAACTGCAAATCCGATCGGCGTGGAGGTCACAGTGGCTCTTTATATTGTATTGCTGCAACACGTTGCATATAGGTGTATTGTTACTTTGCTCCTAGCTTAGATTTACTTGCTTATTTTATTGGTCAGAGTAAGAAGCGGATAGATTTTTAGGGCTGAACGATCATGTCACTTACTTAACTACCCTACATAACCGAATCCCTACTGATGTTGAATGCATATTGTGGTCATCCCACACAAAGAATATGCCACAAGTGTCTGTGTGGAGGTTCATGCGAGGGGAGTGATTTTTGTAGAATGACCTATTTCAAATTCTTTATGGAGTTGCGTATCTCTCTACCACACTTTGAACAGTTCCCTTTGGGTCAGCATTCACAGACGAGGGTTTCCTCCAAATACTTGATTTGATAACGATGTTGGAGTTAGTGTACACTTATTTCATTCTAGATAATTGAATCCCAACCGTTAGACTGATCGTCCGACATCTAAAACAATACATAATTTTGAAAGTGATAGTGCAGCAATTCGGTCCAAACTCTGCACCGAATTGCTTTTCGTACTTTTGATATGAAATGGATTAAAGTCGATTGTCAGGAAGCCAAACACTCAGGATAGTAGTGGACAGTTCAAGTACCTTTTATGTTTATGCTAAATTAAATTCTGCCATATTCACTATCCTTCCTCTCTTACGTTCATGAACGCATCTACAATCGTTTTCAAAATCCAACACTGAGAATTGGGTACTATCAAGCGTTACAGTATGACACTTCGATGTTCTGAGCTCACCATAGTATTGGTATTTTCTACTGTTTATCTACATTTTAATAATCACAAAGTCATTCAAGCACGATCAGTAGTAGTTGAAGGGATGGTGACATATGTTTTCCGAGCATATGACTATTGAGCAAGGCTACATGTCACCTCGATGTTGTTGTTATCTTTGCAATGGAGAAGCTTAGAAACATGGCCCTTCGAATTGCTTTGTTTTAGTTTTCAACATATCATTACAGAATGGCATCGTAATGACGACTGTTTCCGATTGGTAGAATTACTGTGGCGTGACTGTTAGTTTGGTTTACAATTGTCAACCTAGACCAAATTTTTTTATTATCTAGAAAGACTTAAACTCACATACATCTTGCAACAACATTAGGCAGGCTTCTCGTGTATGGTGATATCTTCCTTGTTTTCACGTCGAAAACAAACGCTTTGGGCAATAACCAAACAAATACTGGTACAACGCAATAGACATACGATACGAAAATGGCTTTGACAGCGTTGCTTGATAACCATCTGTAGTGTGATTTTACAATCCTTCAGTATGACATGTTCTCGCTGTTTCGCTTAACCTTTCTGCTACATTAATAAGGCATACTCTTGATGGACCTCACATTCATCTTTGCCGATGGCAGTCGTCAGATCAGCCATCAAAAAGCACGCCAATGTGTCTCGTATCTATAGGGTCAGAGTGAGGACCATGGACCGGCCAGACCAAAACCCAAAGTCCTCGACAAAATGGACGTGTGTTTGAAAAACTTGTGTTTAGTTTGAGGTGTTGTCATGTTGAAAAGTGAAAGCGAAGGAGAAAGAGAACAAAATATTTCAGCAACCGAATATAAGAGTTACAGTCATCATTATCATATAATACGGTCTGTGAAATCATACCACAAGCTAAGCATTCCTTTAAGTACGATCGGCGATTACCATTTTTTATTCTTTCGACTGAAGTATACCTATTTCTTCCGGAAATAGATAGTTGAGTCCTCACGTTTAGCAAAAGTAAACGTATATACCAGAAGACTCAAACCTTTTCACTAAGATTCGAGACTTCTGCTGATTTTGAAATTATAATGGTAAATTTTTCTGTTTATCCCATATTAATCCTGACCAACACAACCGTCTTTTCTGCGTCCTATGACCATCAAGCGGCTGACCCTCGGGTGACTTATTGCCGTCCCAGCCACACTTTTATTTGCCTGATCCATAAGATTGTTGAGTGAGCTAACAGCCTACTTTGCATTGGTTCGTTTCTACCTAGCTTAGCTAACTAAACTAATGAAGACCACCTACTTTAGACGGAACGAATCTATTTAATTTCCCACTACGAAATGGTTAGTCGTGAAGGTGAAAGACGTGTAAACAATCAGAAGTGTGCGGGTTTCTATTTAGAATAGGGAGTATTAGGAAAAAGCTGGGTTTCGGTCAGATTCAAACGAATGGAGAAAATAGTATGATCAGACGCAGTTTAAAAGTGACGTTGGTGGATTTCAGCATGAACTGTTTGAGAAGTCCAGCCTAAACAGTGAGACCCGAAAATCAAGTAATGGATTCCACATGATATAACGGGTTCGACAGCTAACTAAGTTTCTGACCTCCAAGCGTGACTTCCTAGCTCAGCTAGTGGAATGCCTGCTGTGTTTGAGCATGCAGTTTCTGCTCCTGTTTTGAATCTGAGTTAACACCAAGTTTGTCACAATTGCGTCCTTTCACATTTATAAAATCCACTACACTATTCATCTGTAAAACGTTTAGTTGCAGTGAGTCTCCAACACACCTTATCCATTCTGTTTTTCGTCAATCACATCGTTGGGTAGTTCCTTTAATTCGCTGCAATTCCAACATCACTTTAGCTGTTTTCCAAAATCCAACTTTCCATTTTCTTCTAGACTACCGTGTGTGATGAAACAAGGATGTGGTCGAACGTTATAACTTCCGAGTGAAGTAATTTTGTTGCATAGGTAATACACTTACTAACCACGAACTGTAATGAAATGGTTGGCAGAAAGGAAGACATCCGGAACGCTTCAGTTAATTTTGGTTAGTCTTTTAAGCCAACCAGTTAAGATAAAGTTTACAGAGTTTGTAACGACAGATCACCATCAGCTGGATTGCCAAGTTTTACAAAGTTTTCAATAGGGTTCAAAAGAAGCAGAACAGGCTATTCCACGGTATCTTCTGACAAATCTTTTGTCAACAGAAATCTCAATACGGCAACCTCGAAACGTGTCGAAAAGCACTGTTTACATAGTACTGGGTCTGAGTGGGCAAAGTTCTGAAAATGCTCTTCCTAGATATAATTACGAATACAGTCACTTGGTGCGTAATGACGACAAGTTAAGTGTCAGCAACAGTCTTAAGTTACCAACTTCAAATGACATCCGGATTTCGCCACAGTCACTCACGTCTGAACTTACGGTGCGACATCTTTACCCAGGAAATACGAAATATTAAATTCAGCAACGCATAACAATTAAACCCACTAATGAACTGATATGGATAACAGCATATGTACACGACCACCCTAGTAACGCGCCTTAATTTGGTACTTTTATACGTACATAATGCACAGAATTGAAACGTCATATATAATGCCCATCATCCAAGTAAAACTATAACAGTCACGGCGGCTTGAATTGGACTCTGATGTCACGTGACCACCCGAAGATTCCAGCTGAAGCCTGTTAAGAAAGTTCAACCAAAGATGGTCAAGTATTCAGTTGTAATTTAATTATTGTGGATGTGAGGTCAATGAGACGCTGTTCAACAGGGGCACCTTATGAACTTGTAGACGTTTTGCAAATTCCGGCTGTGACAACAGTGTACACTACCAGTGAGCTCTAACAAAAGTGAAACTCGAGTCCAATGCTGACCGCAGAGTCAATCTGAATGTGAAAATTGCATTTAAGTAGGAGTTTTGTTTATTATAAATAGACCGAATCCACATCCACATATTAGTAAATAAAAAGTAGTCCGAGAAAGGCTTGATCACTGTTGCGAGGAAATAGGATCCCCCAATCTCCCTAGGATGAGGGAAAGGCCTTAGAGTGTTCTACTTCCTATTGCCCGTTTACGTGGTTTTCAAATTCGGCATTTCCACCTTTCAGAGTACCATCTGTTATGAGGTTTAATATTATTGGTGAGTAGTAGGGGATTTGGTTTTTCATATGGATTGAAAACCACCCACAACTGATCGCAGCTGTCGCATTCCCGTAGACTTTCCAGTCGGCCGCTTTCGGAAAGAAGCACTAGACTCGAGTTTCGCTCATTAGAGCTCGTCAGTAGTACATATCCCTGCCACAGCAGGGACTAGAACTCCGACCACGCTTTCATGAGACAACCGTGTTTACCACTGAGAGGTAAGACCGCGTATACTGGGTAAGCGTTCACTATATATAGCGAACTTGTAAGAACACGTGGAATACATACCTGAAGGAAATATACATTACCGTCGGGATCCTCTGATAACTTGATTTTTCTCTGAGTTACTCCAGTTGAGCATTCATTGAACTGCATTTAGAAACTCGTGGTGGCTGCATTAATGAGCAACATACAGTGCAAACTGGTTCAACCGAACGTCATACCTTGACATAAATTCTACGTTTTTGTTGCTTTTCCATCTTCGTGCCTAATGGCATAATCAGAAGAGCTCAGACGGACGTTCCATATTTTTTTATTATAACGGATTTTGACATGCTAACGACGTCTCAGAATTACACACGAACCTAAACGTTTCGTTGTTTGACACATTAGTAGGTTGTGTTGAAACGCCCTGTGAGGTTACTGATAACGTTGTGTAAAATGCACCCCCGTTTATGAGTAGTATAGCGTGTGCATTCGGAACTAAAGAGCAGGTCTCAGCGTCAGGGAAACGAAGAATCATGTATACACACTACGGGGACCTGATATCCAGGCAAACGCCGACGCCCTGCTGCTCTTTGTGTGCGGATACAGGCCAGTCACGCAAATCAGTGTACCTGTTCGCTGTTCTGTTTTAACATAGCTTGTGAGGGATTTCGTGCAATACTTAATCACACAAACCGAGTGTCTTTTGCAATCACACCGGTAAGTGTTCCCGACTCGTTTGCGCTTATCTTTTTTGCATTTCATTTTTTTCGCCAAGATAGAAGCCACAGGTTGTTGTCGAATAATAATTGAGGATGAATAGAACGTTGTAGAGAATAAATCGGAAGTATTTTTCGACTAAGAAAAATCAAATGGATTAGGAGGACTGTTCTATCGATTAACCGCTTGAAATGTACTTTCGGACATCATTTGAATCAGATGCTTGGTACGACATAAGAGAATAGTTATGAACCGACAATACCACGGTAGTTGAGCCGAAGGTGAATTTGGTTCCGTTAAGCTTTTTAGATATGACACTTTCAAAACAGAAGGTGACGATCTAATTCCGTTGTGATAAACCACGCATCCTAAACAGTTAGGCTGTATCACGAATGGAGCTTGAACATTTGGTATGTTGTTTCTGCCGTTGTTCCGAGGCACGTCGAAACCCAGATTGTCTTTTCTATAGTTTCTATAGTTTACTGTGACGTTAATTAATCTAGTATCCCATAGACAGCAACCACTAAAGCGTCCGAAGAAACAGTCTTCCCGGTCCGTCAATCCTTGTAAGTTTAGAGGTATCTGCCAGTAAGTAACCTTTAGATCGATTCCAAGAAATATCTTCGAGGCAGATGAACAACTTAGACTACCCTGAGATTGTGCCCTAACGGACGTACTTTGTCTGCTTCGCGTTATAAACGTCATAGACTGAAACCCGAAGAAACTAGAAGGGTTTCAAGTATTAATGTGGGAATAGTCGACACAAGTGATTCAACTGGTTCATTTGACATCTAAGTCACTGATGTCTGGTCATGCAGAGATTTCAATGCTGAATCGGGTAAATCACTAAAAATTGCTTGCCTTTTTGAGAGCCTGCGCTTGCTAATCATTTCAAGCTTGAAATAGCCTAAATCCCCGAACCTTCACTACTGATCCAGACTATGCTCAGTTGGTTGAACGAAGACAGTAAATTCAACCTAGCTGAGAAGTCCTGATCACGGGGTTGTCGATAGCATAGAACAGAATGATTTTGCTCAGTTTCCTTCCGAAATAATCGGATGAGCTGAACACTATTTATACAAGGTTGTAGTTGAGCGTTTAGGTTTGATTATTCGGTCACGCCCACTGTGAGACTGCTGGCGTTGTGGTTAACATGCTAGCTTCATGAGCACAAGTGTCAGAGTGCAGACTGATGTCGCTTTAATTTGCCGGTGACAGTTTTCCTCTCATGAGCTCGAAGACAACCCAGACCCTGTGTTAATCTACAGAATGGAAGACACTGGAGTGCTTTCTCATATATAGAAACGGGGGTAATGTTTTCTGTAGTTCGGACAGAGGACTTAGTTATTAGGATGTTCGCCAATCAATGTATAAGTTTGGGCGTGAGCTTTGATAAAATGTAATGAGTGCCTGCACTTACATACCGGAGTGAGTGCGGGCATCCATCACACTTCACCAAACCCCATGCTCAAACCTATACGTGAAAACGCACTGACGACGTCATCTCACTTGCCACCTAAATGCCAACATCAGCGAACATGCCATACGTAAACACTGGTATGTGTTACTACCGTCAGCTGCTATGATTGAACTGTGACAGAAATTAACAATCCGACGTTCTACAGATGTTTTGACTACTGTTTTGATCGCAACGGATCTAAGAGGAACAAGCATAGGCCACATGGTAAGTCTTTCGACCACAATTGGATTGCACACGAAAGAACGTACAATATCATGCATGCATTCATGGCACAAATGATCGGCAAGGTGGACTAATGATAATGTGTTTGGAGTTTTTACTGCGTTAGCACGTTACCTATCGTTTTTCCAGAGACAAATATTTTTTAATAGACGGCCACATAAAGTCGGCCGCATCAGGCTTGGCGACGATAAACTCGCTTGGGTGTGACTACGGCTGACAGTATTCAAATACACCAAGTTGAGAGGTCGCAGGACATAGTGGCATTGACGTCCCCTAGATGTGTTGGACAACGTGTGTCGGTGAGGCTTAGAAAACGGGTTTATGCATGCTAGTGAATAGTCCCTTTGTTTCAAAGTAGCCGGATATACCAGATTCACAAGGGTTAGCGAACAGGTGTGGTACACTTCAATATGAGAACGTTCAACAATGGCGACCTTTGTTTAACCTTTACCATATCGTGTCCTTGAAGAGTTGCGAGAGGAAGTCTGTGTGTCCGGTCACTGTAAGCGAGATTGTCGAACTTAATAAAAAAGCATACACTAAGGTTTATCGTCAACGAAATAATGACATTTCAATAAATGGAAGAATTACCAAACGCCAAGGTAAGTGGAAAATATCTCGTACTCGAAGGTACCGTTACTGCTTGTATAAGAAAAAGAGCTGAACTGAACGCCCCTGTTGTCACAAAAGAGGGATCCGTGGGTCATATGGCAGATGAGGTAGGCTAACAGCTATGGCTAATTATGTATTAACACTCTCGAATACATGTTCTCCGTACAGTTTCACCAGAATGGTACTGGTAGAATTGTCGACTACATACGTGAAATAGGAAACTATAGTGAACCATTTCGAAGAAAAATGTGTATTCCACAGATTTGGATAACTGTGGACCGCATCCATTAGACTGCGCTTACAATGATTTTCTAAGACGTGCTATACATCCTACAAGCTAATACGGTATCAGAAATTACCTGGATGTGAAACACAAAAGCCGTTGCAGAAATTCGTGAACTTCACTCGATGGTCTTACGTTGGTACTCTGGTAATTAAAGATTCATTCACGTAGGCGTTGGCAAATTCCAACTCATTTTCGTGAGTGTGATGGGATTAGACTGGATGAATTGATCGATACTAAGTCAACGGACAATTCACGGAAGGCTACAACCAAAGAGCGTTGTCAACTGGAGCAATCAAGTATATCAGCTAAGTGTCCTATCAGATGACAATCCAGTGTTGCATCGAATTGTTATAATGAGAATAATAGCAAAACATGTTGTTTTGGTGTGTCGCTCGTCAAAAAGGGTGGAGCTTCAAGTTGAGCTGAACTAACCAACAGAAATATTAGATTTCGGTACCATGAGTATTATTTTTTGCTGTATTTCTTACCGTTGTTTCTTGTTTACAAATCTTCTCCTGGGAACATAATTAACTTGGGGTTATTTAGTGCCAAAGCAAGTTCTTTCTGGTGTCGTTTTGAAAATCTGCAAGTTTTCAACATGCCGTTAGAATACGAATGTATAAAGTATGGTTCACCATCTATTTGACAAGGAATGGATTTTTAATCAACAACTGACTTGGGGTGTGCTATTCTGATATACACAGAACATTCTCGGCTACCGCCTCGCGAAACGCTTATGGAGCGTTTACAAGACGCGATAATGTTCTATTTATGTCTTGGATGTTAGCTATTAATATGAACTATTCAAATACAGTGAACACTGTGATAAGTTGCTTTATAAGTTCACCTGGTTACACCAAAACTTTCTCAGTGGTAAATTTGAAAGGATTGCTCGCAGAAGTAATACTTGCAAATGTTCGAAAATATGCTGATTATAAATAAGTAGGTCAAATTTGAGCTTATTCTGTTATTATGAATGTTTATAATTATGGACATTTTGTTGGTCATGGGTATGTCAGTTTGAACATTTCCAATGTATTCTTTTTTGGTGATATTTTCACGATTTCTATTCAGCTACTCACGAGTAATTTATGGAATAATCACAAAGAATAAAACCATCACGGTGAACGAATGATCAGTATCACACATTCTCTTGGTTTCACAGCGAACCATCGGCTTCCCAGAAGTACGTCAAATTGTAGAAGTTAGGTGGGCCAATCGCCCCATAAAAATTGAAAGGTGGATATGATAGATAGTAAAGGGAGGCAAATAGATGTTGGCTGGAATGATACATGTTTGAAGTAATCAGTAACGTTTTTTTTGCAACTCGAACCCTTTTCGGTTACATTTAATGTAACGTAGTAGTCTCGTGTCGACATTGGTTTCGTTTCTTCGGAAGGGTATACCCCTGTGACGTCGACAAACAGACGTGACAAAATAGTGTTGAGTCATCCCACTAAACCTATATACCACACCTCTAAGTTTAGCGCGCAAATACCAGATCACACATATGATTCACGGCTCAGATATACTAGTAGACATACAAATACCCGAACTGACTTGCTGATGGAACGGCTCAGCGTGTTCAAAGCACATGGCAAACGGTATCCTAGATCTAAATCGCGGAAGTGCTACAGATGGTGTTGGTGTCAACACGAACAGGACAATGATACAGTTGTGCGTGAGAAACTATGTCGTTCCTTAGTACGCTACAGGTCGCCGTCAAACACCAGCGCATATCGTTGACGGTCAGTGACGTGATGGGCAATTCATCACTCGGTCATCTGGTTTATGTGAGAGACATACATTCCAGCTGTAAATTCTTCATTTACACGAGCACCGAGAAGAGTGATAACCTTTCTCAAACAGGCCAGTTCATCAAGCCGACAAGCTGCGCCCTTATCGATGTTAATCTGATCTGCACTAACGTATGTGGCGCAGAGGTGTATACTGTCCATTACACTCATAAGCGGTGATTATTTACCAGGGCCGACTTTGAATCAGCCGTTATATGTGCACATTTTTTGGTCAAATTTGACTTCTTAGACGACTATGATAAACGCAACTCAGTGGATAGCACTCGTTCCCTTACCGCTTATGCAGTTTGCGCCAAGGACAACTTGTTTCACATATGATTTACAATTCCGGTAAACTCTAACGAATTCCACACAACTTGAAGCATTCCTCAAACTTATACGGCCGCCATATTTTTCCAGAACAATAATGCTCATTTCACAGCATACATCACCATGTAAGGATTATCTGTGTATGCTTGGCCGCGCCGACTATGTTCGGCAAAAAGCTAGACGGCACGGATTGAATTTGAACATTTGCTTCAGCTAAGCATCATACATAGATTTTCATGTGTTACAACTCCATTAACCCCAAGCGAATGTCGCCTCAAACGAATTCTGTAGCACATGATTGATATGTTATACACCGAACGGCAGAACTATCTGGAACAATACCTACCTAACTGAAATAGCAACCATTTTGTCTTTGTAGGTAACGAGGCGTCAAGATATCCACCTCATTCAGTTTATGAAAAACACTAAAAATTACTTCTGCAGATCAAAAAGCTTTGCAATTGACAAGCAAAGCAAACAAATCTTTGAGCACTTTCTCGGTGCCTGCATGACAATGAGACATCTTCCGACACCTAAGTGGCCATCAAGACATTTGTGGAGTAGTTTTTCATAGCTGACTGTTGCACTGCCTAACCGTACTGTATCCCCGCAAAACTCTCGACGACCACTTCTTACTACTGACCTCTCCGTACCAGTAGCTGAGGACCTCTTATTTGTGGTTAATTTCAGGTTGTACGATGAGTCCAAATAAGATTCACCACAAGAACCTCAAACAAGAGGCAGTTAATCTGGTATAACCCTCTCGTTTGCTGTTTAAACAGATACTACCGACTGTCATTCTCCATAATGCTTGGGAAAAACACGGTCATGTCAATCTTCAGGGCGGTCGATGGACACCGCTTCGCATGCTACCGGCCGATTAGCTGCAACAGCATTCCATGAAAGAGAATGCAGCGTTTTTAGAAACTTATTATCTTCATACAATTCCTAGGGGTTAATCTATATTAATATACACAGCACAGCTTCCATCCGAGTCGGACATGCGTGACAAGTATTCTTGTCTTCATGAATAGCCAAATAAAACGGCGTTTTATTTTCCAAATACTGTCTTTTCTGATATCGCGGAGAAACTTGAGCGCATTCTTCATGGTCCTATCAAAATTGAAGTATATGGCTTTCAAGGAGAGGTTTTTCGCTTGATAATCTCATTTCTAGATGGCTGAACTGTTAAATTCAAAACCGAGTCAGACCTTTTTACTGTCTCTCCGACGTCGGCTAGTGCTATTCAAGGATTAGTGTTCGGTCACCTTTTATTCTTCATTCAAAACAGCGACTTTCTAAAGTACATCTGTAACGAGAGGCTTCTCTATGTTGATGACTCAAACATTTGGAATGCTAGTGGTTTCAGTGCACTGTAAGTTGATCTTAACGCGATTAACTACTGGTTAGAAAATCTGAGTCTCTTGTTGGGCGAGAATGTGTGTACATCTATGTCACTCGGTGAGCAATCTGGTAATTCCTTCATGATTTCCAGTGCACTCTGCACAGTAGACAACGCGAACACCGATTTGTAAAAGAATTCAGACACCTAAATGCTGGCTAAACTATCCTACGTTGGATATATTCACAAAAGTAGGGGCCGCTACTCTTGGCATAGTATAACGAACAGTTCTTCACCTAGACTAGAATGAGTCACCGTCACTTTACTGAGTTCATACACGAACGCTACTTGGGTACACCAGTCAGATTGTGTGTACCAGCTTGAAGAACGACACACTCGCTGCTGACTGAGCTTAGCGTGCTGTTGGTCACTGATTTGTGGTATATGAATTTTGATCGAACCTTGGAAATTTTCACTTGTACTGACATGAATTTTTGCGACTCCGTTGTGACTTGATTCTCACACAGTTCTTCTTTAGAATAGAGCCCGGTCAGCACTTCTTTAGCTTAGTGGCTGATAATGGTCAACGCGATCATGACATAAAGCCTTGTAGGATCCACCCCCGGGTTTTCCTTAGATAACAATCATTCTATTACTCATTTACCAATCACTGGAGCAGTCTTTCTTCTGGGTTCGTTTTAAAACCTTGTTAAATTTTTATTTACACAGAACATTTTCAGAACAGAAATTTCGATCTGCTCTTGGTACTCGCCGAAATTCTCAGGAGTACTGCTACATTATGTTTTTAATGACTGTTTTTAGGTTCAAGGTCAGCCTGCCGGATATTAAAAAAACAATGTAATTGAACCTGGATTGTTTGAGCCCTCAGCCTTGGGCCAATTTATTATGCGTTGAAAATCACCGAAGCCCTTAAGATTACAAGCACGCAGATAGATGTGATGACTGGCATGACGAAAGTCGACCCAATTGTGTCAGAGGTCCTTGAAAGGTGCTGTGTGTAACTCTACCAAGAAGCTTGCGAAAGATGATATATTCGTAGTCTGAGTGGTGTGTAATTTGAGTGACTTCTCCTGTATCAGGAAGTGCAGAAGGGGAGTTGGTCGATACAATTTGAAAAGACCCAAAAAATGAACGCAGATTTCGCGTTCGAATAGATTTTTCAGTCAGCCTTCTTCTAGAGGGAGAATTATACTTTCGTAAGATATCCGCACCAAATTGGGTACAAATGAAGTCAAGTAGTTTGGGCGTCGTGTTTACCATGTTATTGATAAATGGACTGAGAATAACAAAACGTTACGTGCAAGTTGTAATACCGTCCTTCGCGCTTCTGTGGGCTTCCAAAATTACATAAAACAGGAATACCCTTAGATCTATTGGTGACTACACCACCAGTGCAACGTACAAGCTTGCCAAGTTCATTAGTCGCATAATGAAACCGTTGCAGAACAAGTTGGTACGCAACGTTATAGATCCTTTTGATTTTGTTGACGAACTCGAACATATGACATTATGTAATGAAGAAACCCTTCTTAGTTTTGACGTGACCTCTCTTTACACCAGTGTACCAGTAAAACTTACTATTCATGTTGTTAGAGAACTATTAGATAATGATGACTCGCTTGGTGCACATACTAATTTATTAGCTTCTGAAAATGTGCCTGGTCATGAACTTTGCTTGCATACAACCTTGTTCACACTCAACAAAAGAGCTGTACGGGCAAACCGATGATGTGGCAGTGGGTTCCCCTGTTGCACTTACAGTAGCCAATGTATTCCTCGGACATCTAGAAACTCAAGCGATGAGCGAATTTATCTGCCCTCCACGAATTTAGTGGTGGTATGTAGGTGATACATTTGTCGTCATGAAATAGACCGCTCGCGACCCGTTCCTACAGTTTCTTAACTTGAAATGCAATGGTATTGTATTCACATTGGAAACTGAGAAGGGGGAGCGCCCACTTAGTTTTCCAGACTGCTTCGTGAAAGTTGAGAAACAGAGATTTCGGGTTTCTGTGTACTGCAGACCAAATAATTGTGGTCGGTATCTCAACCACAGCTCGTCATATCCAATCGGTATGAAAAGAATGGTCATCAAATCCTCCGTTAATGGAGCTAATAAGATGTACACCACCGAAATCTCCAGAATAACAGAAATTGCTCACCTCAAAGAAATGCTTGCTGCTAATCAATATCCAAACACATTCATCGGGGACACAATTGAGCACACGTCAACTAAGGAGGGGACCAGAAATGAACAGAACTTTCAAGTGTACTTTGAAAATACAGCATCTTGAACAAACGTCTGAAGAAAAAACCGCTCCATTCTCTCTTAGTACGCTATCCGGACCGTATTTCGGTTTGATGATATCTTAGAAGGACTGGTGATGTATCCGAAGGATCCGGTTTCTACAGGTGAACAGACAGACTGTGTTTACGAAATCGAATGCAGTGATAGCAGTATCGGCAACATTAACATGATGAAAGCCAACCTAACTTTGTTGGAGATCCTTGGAACGTGCGGTGTGCAGCTCTAGCACGACGCTTGCGAAGGATTGTAGATTCGTAGACTGAGCCTCAATGTAACGTCTCTAAACCAGCCAAGCAGAAAGCCTTCAGCATTCAGGTTGGTAAAACAGGCCATCGCAAGACCAATCAAAGTATCTAGCGCCCTTCCAGAACGGTCCTCTGGTTGCTTCGTAGTAAGACTCTGCAAACAACTGGAAAAAATAATTTAGGTGCCATGGAAAACCGTTTAGCTACCACCTTAAGTTTTACAGATCGCACGGTGTGTTGTCCGATTGGTTACTCGCGACGACTGGAACTACGGTGCAACCCTTCGAGAGAAGGAACATATCAAATATAAGTTGTATATCATTCATCAGTCTGTAATAATGACACGACCACATACTTACTGAGACTAACACAGGGCGCCAGCAAGCCGGGTTAATCTCTTGTAACATTGATTGGAAGTATTAAACTAGCAGGCTTGCTGCAGGGGGCAACATGCCAGCACATCATCCTGGATTTGTCATCAACACCTCTCCGTATCCTCAATAATTTGTCTTCGTGTGGTTATTCATTTACACACCACTGGCAGTACATTCTAGTGGTTGATTGTTCGTCGACGAAGGAATGCTTGAATGCCACTCCGCGGTCGTAACAGTTCAGCACTGACTGCAGGTGACTTACCTGATATCTCCTTTAAACATGTAAATTATAATTTTCCCGGTTTATTATCCATGACGTATCATTCTGCCTCTAAAAGCAGCGGAATCAAGGAAACAAAAATCTATTGATTTCAGCAGCTCAGTGTAATCGGCTTTAATATAGTACGGCATACGTAACAGAACTACAGTTGAAAATAATGTTACAGCTGTCCCTACTGTTTTATCTCCTAAAATTCGTCCTTTTTGAATCAACGCCACATCGTGGATTTTGTCAAATAGACTATCGATAATTTTGACTTAAATGCCATAACAATAGTAATGTACGAGACGCCGCTTGTGGTCTTTGGCTGAGGCTTGACAATAGTTAGCCTTCTTACAAGTCCGGTCCTAGTTTCTGTCATCTACTGCCCTCCGCACTCGGACATGCAGTGTAATATTCCTCCTACATCAACCTATCCCCTCTTCCAGGCAAACATACTCCTCAATCTTTGTCAACAATTGATCGAGAACGTGCTAATGTCCATATCATGACCCTTAAAACCGAGATTGTTTGCACAGTTCACACTAGGAAAATAATACGTATTACCTGATCACTCGATTACTGTCATGAACGAGTAAACTGTCACGAAATGCCCTGATGCGGAGCTCAAGAGGACTCTTTTTTCACTCATCCGCCAACTTACCATTGACCTTCGATGAGGATTCACCTCATCCCTTATTGAATAATTAGTCAAGCAAAATCAACATTATCACATAAATTACCCAAGTATATTCTTTTGTTCACCATTTTATACTAACGGATGTGAACAATGATCTGGTATGCAATATTTAAAGTAAGTACAATAACTCGGTGATTTTTTAAATAACGACGGGTACGTCCTTACACGATAGACAGACAGATACTCCATCTCAAATGAAAGAAATCCATGCTGATATCCGTCCACCTAGTAAGGACAGATGCGACAAATGCGTAACATGGGTAGACATTTTCCGGTTTGAATAGAGCGTACAGTAAATTAATACAACCGAACGTGCGTTGCCCAAAAACAAATGAACAGCTGCTTGTAACACGTGAATTCAAATTTCAAAGTGATTTTTGATGCCGTAAAATTAACACGCTGGTGTATTTGGGAAATAAAGTGGCTATAACGTCGACCGCTGGATTCTTCTAAACGCACATATCACGTCAAAATCTGCTTGAATTTTACATGTCTCAAAGTCCATATTTCACCACGCATCCGCCGACTGTAAAGGATTATCGTTAGGATGAGATCGAAAAATAGAGTAATGTGCGTACAACCATCGTCAGCAGGAAATCATGGTTGGCGTGCGGCGTGCGGCTTTGCCATTAACAACACACGTGGCAGCATGCTGAACATTTTCGCGCATTGACTGACTGCTTGTTTTACACGGGCATTCCCGATACTGTAATAGTACTGAACAGACGATTTTCCTCGTTATTTATCGCAGCATGGTGTGATGTACAGAGATAAACCTTTGCAATAAACTGGTCTTCTTGCCTTAAGTAGTATAGATCAAAGTGGACTGAAGTGAAGATCAACGCACACTGCACCAACAGGAAATCGAGTGTAGCGAAGTAACACATTCCTATTTCTGAAAAAAAACAGTGAGTGACTTACCAGAAAACGGTGGTGGATGGCTGCCTAAAATTTCAAATAACCATATATACATATATATTCTAGTTTGCTTATTTGCGTCTTTTCCATCCATCCCATTTTGATAGACGATGAGGCCTGAGTGCGTTGATGGTCATTCAGTATGATGTGGCTGGTGTATTTGCAACTGCATTCATTGCAATGACATATGTTCACATCAACAAGACTTATTGTGTCTGCCGTTCCATTCCGAAGTACGCGTTTGCATTCATGTTCATGCGCCTGTTCCTCGTTGAATTATCGGATGTTCGTCCGGATCTCATTCCTTTAAGCGTTCTGGTTTAAGAATGTGTCCTCATATAATCTGAGGTCGATGGTACAGTGCGAATCACTTCTTTAGATAACATACTGCTATCGTACACTCTGACCATTAGTAATTCGCCCACCCGGTTTAGCCTATCCGTCTGGCATCAGGATCCGGTAGTCTACCATGTGATAAATATGCTTCAGACGACAAGGCTAGCTGAGGCATCAACCTACGTTTAGCCTTGTCCATGAGTGCCCGGCGAAGTATGTCGATGTTTGGGAACCTGTCCAACAATGGAAGCCCAACACATGCTTGGAACTGTTAAATTAAAACATTCAAGATTATGGCCATCTTCCCGATGCAGTATCCAAGATTTTTTGCTATACAAGAATGTGGATAGCATTATCATGCGAAAGAAAGACGGCGTGGTATTCAGATTCAAGTTGTCATCTGTGTCCAGATTTCTGGAAGTCGGATGCTGCAAATCTAACTAATCAGGTAACACCGAACCCCAACCAACTACAGGAAATTTAAAGAGATGTGGAAGTAAACTTTATCTCTTGTTCCTTAACATTCAATTTTTAGTAGTCAGCCAGGTAAATATTGCAGAAATTAGGCCAAGTTTATGCTGAATACTACATAGTCAATCGACCTTTATACGTTGCTGCTCTCATACATGTCATTTGAGAATAATTCCCCAGCAATATTGATTACCTAACCCCATGGTCTCAGTCCGAATTGATTGGTAAGATGGATTAATGAATTAGAAGGCCATCTGCTTTTAAAACATCTTAAAAGAAACCGATGGGATCACGTTGTTTAGTGGAAAACTTGAGAATTTATTAACAGGATTGAAGGAGCATGGTGTTTCCGAAAGGATGGAGGACAACACCGAATATGCCTCTACAGTAACCAGTGCACAGATAGAGCGCCTACTATAGACTAAAGTATGTTACCATACTAGTGTAACGCGAGGTCGAAACCAGCAAGCGCGAATGGTTTGAATTTAAGTTATGTGACGAAGCGCGCTGCAATATTGTTGGCGCCGTTTTCGTTTTCGTTTGCGTAAGTCGTGTGCCTGGCTTACTGCGCCTTTGACGCATGCTTGTTCGTGTTGTTTTATTTTAAAGGACTGTTGTTGGAACCCCTAATTTGGAGGAACGCTCTCCCCCGGTGTCTCCACGTCGCCCCAATGTTGTTCCGCAGATGTAACGGACGAACAGAGCAAGGACCTCCGGCTTGTATGTTACACTAGCACACCTGCCTGAAACAAGCGCTGGTCAGGAAGGCGTTTCTATGGCTCATACGAAAGCTCTAACATAGGTCTGTGTGCGAGATCTGCAGAGATAGTGCACGGTCCCAGCTGTTACTCCTCAGTTGATGTTAACATAAAGTTCATTACTTCTTTTCCAATCTATCGATAACTCGTTTCAGTAATTAGTTTTATCAAACTCACTGTCTTACTCGCTCAATGGGGTTGTCGAAGAAATGAGTGAAATACTAGTACTTGGAACAGTACACTATGCACAGGACAACGCGTCTGAAGCTTTCTCACTTATATACTATTTTCATAGTTGTATATCCGCTCTAAACGCAAAATTCTTTATGGTCCAAGCTGGCCTACACGAATCTTCATTGACTTTCACGATAACAAATGACTAGCATGTAGTTGCACATTGTTAATAATAGATATATTTTCTCGTTGAAGACAACAAGCAACATTTTCATACTTGCAGTATTTCGGCAATATACTAACCAGTAATATAACAACAGGCTGGAATCAATTTCAGCCCAAAAGTCTAAAACTGAATACGATGTGGTAGTGGGGAACTAAAATCCACATTTGATAAAACCATGTAGATGGATTTGCGGGATATCAACCTTTTTGTTTGGCTAATAATTTGCTTATTAAACACAGTCAAAATGTACATCGAAGCCTAGGGACAACAACAGGTGAACAGGGCGAATTTGTAGCCAAAGGAGAGAGAGAAATGCGGCGTTATAACTTTCCAGACGTACCATGAAAATTCGTTCAGTTTGCTGTGGCAACATATAAACCTCAAACTACTGATCATCAAGGCAGGGTGCCAATCAAAAGAGACAGGAAGGGCGTGATTGTGTCATTTATTCCAGTTGGTTTTACCATGCGGCTAACAACATCAGTCATGGTATAACCATCTCTCGACAGTCGACGTATTGTTACTTTGATGAATTGCATCAAGGAAACGCAGTATTTTGACTAGAAAGACATCAGTAATCTACGTACTTGTAGCCACACTCCGGTTGATGAGACGAAGATCCCGCGAAATCCACAATCCACAGCCGATTTACAGTCTTATCGAAGTATGTTGAAAGGCCTGACAGCTTGTCATGTACGCGCGATGAGATAAGTATATCAACGGTGTAGGACAACCTTGGATACCGGAATCAGGAGTGAGTCGGTTATCTCACACTAACCTGTCTGCTCTCTTCGACGGATAAATATACATTGTTAGACTTCGCAGTATTTCCAGAGGTGCATCAAACAACATTTGGGTCGTAAATGTGACTTATGGTAGTACGTGGAGTTGGAATGCTCTTTACATCCTGACCTCTTTAAAGTTAAATAAAACCAGATGAATAAGGTCGATATAAACGATTGGCTATTCTCACAGAAAGTTCGTTGAAGTTAAGCTACTCTACTACTCAATGTGCAAGGCATATGCTTGGGGACTGCACTTATTTTTGTTATTATTATTTCAGATCGTTGCCTTACTGAATGAAATCTTCCACGAAAAAAATTGCTGAAACCCGGAAGTGATAACCATCGGACAGTGATTGATATGTGGTAGGAATTAAACAGTTAAAATACTTCGAGACCGTGCATGGAATATGTGAAAATTCACAGCAATTCGTGATCTTGTGATCAGCTGCGATAAACGATCGAATCATTTGCACGCGCGTCGATGGCTCAAATAACTCATTGTGATCTATGAATTGGGACAAGAACGTGCAGTTTATTGACATAAATAACATTCGTGGTTTAATGAAGAACCAAACACATAGTTTTGTACAACCCAGCCAACAGAATATCGAATATAAGGATGCGTGCCGTCAGTCGTGTTAGATAAAACGTGGTAAATATACAGCTCAGTTATTCGGTATACGTCGAACATAACACACAGTGCACTAAGAAGTTTTTCTTAATGGAAAATATGATATCCCATATCCACGTATCCACGTGCGACTTCTTCAGTTTCTGCATGTGTCTATATGTTTTCTATATGTTCTGTATGTGTTCTATATGTGTCTATATATGTCCGTAGTGCATATTGTGATGACTTTCAAGAATGCCTTATTTTTGTCTCAACAGTGTTGTAATGTTTGACGCCTGCGATAAATTATCCCATTGTGTGCCAAGCTCTGTACTAGTCCGGTTTTGGAGCTCATAATGGTTTCTAGGGAAAACCTATTGAAAAGCTCCTATACATTGTGTTATGTGGTGCGTAAATTCAACAGAATGAATAGAAATTACAGTGAGGGCAATGGACTGGTAGTCGGAAGAAAGGATGCTCTCCTAAAGAGGTGTACAACGAACAGGCCTTTGAACTACAACAAGCGGTTTGAATGTGGCCTCAAGCACAACGTTTATGATATGTGTAATTGTGGAACAGACATTTTCACCCAGAAGGCTCAGGACCGCATGAATAACAGCTATCTCAGTGCTGAAAACATTTGGCATTCAATGACGGGGATCAACCGCTGCACTAATTTGGTAAGTTGAATTACAAGCGCCGTTGTTGACATGCCCGATTTCCAGTATTGTTGAAATCCTATAACAACTGGCTATTCATTAGCAGTGACTGAAGATTACATGGATACTTTAAAGATTCTACCTACAATCGCGTTTAATCGTCCGTCTGTTCTGCTAGTAGGCACCTGTGTGGGCCTACTATATGAGGCCTGATAACAACTCAGTGAAACATACTTAAATCGTGGAGGTGATCGCACACAACAAAAGCTTGCTCATTTGGAAAGAATGGAATATTCCACTTTTCGAAGTCGTCTTCCTTCCATCCATTCCTGTGTTGTTTAATGGACTCAAATATCCTACGAACTATTTGACTGTCACGAAAGTGAATGTCACCGACTGAGCTGTAGTCCACCCCTAGTTATTATCGCTTCTCATCATGGTTCCTGCCGTTGGTTCCAGACTAGAAAAGAGCTGACTACTCATCATATTTTCAAACTTTGCTGTAAATGTACCGTTTGCTTCTAAACCGTACTGCATACTGTCAGTTCGATGCCCGTTGGGATCTCGTTTCGATTGCTCTTGAGGATAGGCATTCTACATTATTAGTGGACAGGAGTCGAGCGTATACCCACTTGTGCACTCCACATTCACGGCGGTCTTAACATCCTAAAATTGTTCACAGACAGCTCTGGTAGACTGGAACGATATCTTACTCAGTAGTGATAGCTTTCGCTGAACACAAGGGATATTGATATGTGCAATTACTTGTTTCCTCAGCTGAATCTGTAGTTGACCACCGAAATCACATCTCGTAGCATCAATCTGAAAATGAAAGATGACTCCACAATTATCTCGGTCTTCCTTCTTTAGTAACTTATGAAATTGTGTTTTTTCTGCGTCACGGAATTCGTGGGGCTGGACTCGTATGATCAGCGGATGTTTCAGAGGAGCGTGCGGAAGTGAATGAGGTGAGTCGAGAGAGGACGGGTTTCTGTTCAAAGCATATACATCCTCTTCATTAAACTTGGTAAGATACACCGCCGTTTTCTTCTTCCATTCTTCTTTATCTTTATGCGCAATACACCAAATTTTAAGGCGTTCCAGATGATCTTCGATATATCGTGAACGTGGTTGAATGTTCAAATTTGCGTAATAAAACAATTCCTTCATAACTAGCTTGCTGACCGTGACGACAGATATGGTAGCATGAAATACTCAATAATACTCTTAATTATGCTTAGCTTAAACCCATAGCCAATTTAACCGCAGAAGCTTTAAAACAGCAAGTAAAATGAACGAAATTTTAATTTAATCTGCATTTTGCAGTGTAATTGTTCCCTCAGTTAGACACAAATAACACAATATTCAGTTGCGACATAAAATTAGCACATGTTCCCAAATATCGGGGTGCCCGATAGAAATAATTTGGCTACCATTTAGCTTACCACTAAAAATCAGTGGACCCGGATATTCTAACGTTGTATTATACTTTCAAGCCGTTAGATAAATCGACTCTCATGCCTAAATATGTGTAAGCTATGTAATGTGCATTGCCTTCAATAAGTCGTATTGTTTGGCATTGTTAAGTATTAGGGTTTGATCCCTGTTCCATATGTATTGCGAATCTGATCTTTGCGAGTTTAATGTTTGTCGGCAATTTCGCGTTTCATAATGTCTGCTGAGGATACTGTGACCCCAGACTGGCATATCTTGGGTTCTCTGATCACAATTGTACCTCCATTGATGGAAGTGGATTCTCAGTTGTTGTTTATAAATCATGAAGGCTACTATAAACGAATGGGAAACATTGTACAATTGAAACTGTACCAATTCTCCAAGATAGTTGAGCAAGGTAATCTAATCACGGACGACAGCAACGTGCGTTACAATCGGGCCGGTGATGCAATCCATAATGAAACCTTTTTCCGACAGCCACAAAATTCCAAACTTCCTGTGAAGTGAGAGTTGCCTTATTAGTATCATCCTATTCACTCATGTCGCCCTTTGGGTGTTAATTTACTAACAAACACTAGTATGTGTTATTGTGTTGGCTTATATACCGCAGCTTTACACGTGGCTGTATGACAAATTTTTGTCATCTCCAATGTTGTGGGGTGTATTCTCCAGACCAAGAATGTTCCAGTCATTAGTGTTGGAAATGGCAGTGAACTGACTGAACGTATGTTTGATCTTTCAAACAAGATGAGAGTTCCCATGAATATTTGTGTTCGTTTTTAGCCGGCGTGAGTTTGCATTGATGATCCTTGCGTTGTCGCCTGCTTACCGCCTTATCTTGTATTCGAGGAAGTCTGCTTGTTTGCACGGTGAGTAACCTATCAAATAATCAGGTTACAGGTTCACCTTACGACTTCCACACCGTGTTAGTGTAAGGTCGGAGTGTTTTTGGCTTGCGAATCACTGAGCGAGAGAACTGCAGTCACGATTTAAGGAAGCGTTGGGGAAAATGGTGTGTGACAAACCAGCAAAGAGCTAATCAGAAGTTAGCATGACCTTGTTCAGATAAGTGAAAAAATCAAAACGTATTGGAACAAATTCAATGCTACCAGCGGTCAAATTCAATAGCGGGACAGTTGGAACATGTGACAAACCAAGAGTGTCGTTGCAGGAGATTGCCAATACCCGGATTAAATCTAAGCGGGCGAGCCACATTTAGTCCTTGTCTACGATTCTGAGGAAAGGCGCAATGCAAATGTGCGATGCTGTCCTCAATCAACCTAGAGAATATCAGTATGATACCCTAGGGAATACAATATACAAGCGGGTAACTCCTTCGGTGTAAATCGGCCATCAGCCTCTTTCCAGTGTCTCACAGCTGGGTCACAGGTGACCCTCCAAGTTTGTTTGACAGATGCAGTAAACATTTGATAGCTTACATTTAGGCTGGTTACCTTTGAGGGTGCTGTGAATGTAAGGGCTGCTTAATCCTGTTCAGACTATTGTGTCCGAGGCTCGTTCTACACCCGTATACGAGGGTGTTGAGATCGCCGACCTGGTTGACTGGCGGTACTGGTCGCTTTGTAATAGTGTCAATACCTCACCCAAACTTAGGCTGTTTAAATGACAAACAACTCGTCTGTTCTTGCTCAGTCGACGTTAGAAGGATGAAGTCACCTAGGAAAAAAGCGGCCGATTCACAAACAGATTTAGGCAATATGGTGATTAGTCTCACCTTCACATGACTTAGGAAAATATCAGGAAATCGGCTTCGTGTCAGCAGATATTACAGATGAGGTAGCTGATAACTCCAAAGGGAGTACTGCTGGTGTTACGAGCAGCTTCATAAAAATCGACGTGATTCACGCATACTATCAAATTCCGATAACCTCGGGAATGCTCCCATTTGACGTTTTCGATTTTCGCATGTCACTTGGACCAGTTGACCAGCCCAAACTATCCAAAGTTTTAGTCACGAATTTGCCGGTGATCACTCCTTCGTCTGTCTTCACGTGGCCGATACCATGGCTACTATTTCAGTTATGGAGTACCATTTTGTGCGTCTGCATAGTTTAATTTATTGATTGACTCAGCACTTTATTGTGGTCAACCCGGGAGATTGCGAACCTGTTAAACAAACAACTGAGATTCTAGGTCACCTGATCTAAGTCAACGTTATCACCGTCCCCCGGACACGATGCAGCCCATTCGAGATTATCCCATCCCTTCGTCGATTTTGTGCCTCGTTCAGTTAGTAACGACAACACACCCCGGGAAATATGCGCGTCATACAATGAGTGATCGATGCTTTTTGTGGAGGTAGTCGCGAACTGTCCCTCACGCATGGTGCACCAACTGCATTTAACGAGTTTACTAAACTTTGTCCAGTAAGGTACTCCCCACTCTTCCGTACCTTAAGCCAAGGCTGTCTGTTGCAATCGACGCATCTGATAGAGACGTTGACAGCATGTTACAACAGTTTGTTGACAATTACTGGCAACCTCTGGCATTCTTCCGAAAACGGATCCAACCCACAGAATCTGGTCACGGCACTTTTATATTTGATTGCTTCATTCGAAGAAACAACGGATACACCCGTGTGTGTGTGGGTGGTCAAAATGTTATGCATAATCGTACGTATAAATGAATGAATGTCCAATAAGGGGTGTCACAAAGAGTTCAAGTAAAGGGGTGGGTGCACTTTAACCATAAAATAAGCTGTGGGACAAAAGTCAGTAGTCAAGCGCGACAGGGTAAAAACATTCACTACGTCTGCGTGTACATCCATGATCATATGCTTGAACACATTCACACACAAATGTGTTAGAAGATCATGGCGGTGAGTTCAGAGAATATAATTGAAATCTTTGTCACCTACCTCTTACACTCACGTTCAAGGTTCGTTGGTCACTGTTCAGTAAGTTGAATCATGCTAAGTGTAGTCATTCTGATTATTTATCTTTCACAATTTTGGGTGTCAGCTGTCATCTTACCCTTATGTCGTGAATCTTCGAATGCGTTCAGACACCTGTTTGGACGAGTTGATGGTCATTACGAATATCCCGCAAACTTGGACGTACAAGTCTTGTCGTGCGTTCGCTTTTTGGTAAATAATATTGTGGATTCCTGGTCGGGCAAATCGTCGATCAGAGTTGAATATGATTCGAATAGCCCCATGAGTTGCTAGAATTAAAAAGGTGTTTTGTCGGACAGTGAGTTTTCGGTTATTCATCATCCGGTCCATTGCATAACATTTTGTATCATCGTGGTTGTCAAAATCAAAAGCAATTAGTCACATTATTACGTCACAAAATAGGGAATTGGAGGGCAGTTAAGTGACAACAATGACCACCAGGGGTGTCAATTCACTCACGGGAGACCATGGTAACCGTAGGGCCTGTACAAATTTCTTCTGAGCGCACAGCTGTTGATTGAGCAACCGAATTTTGAGCGATTCCGCGGTGGACAGAATACGAAATTTGACTCCTCTGGATTAACGACTGGGCAAGCGGTAAATAGGCTGGAAAGCTACTTCCGGTGTAACTTGGTGCCCTGAGTCAACAAGGTGCACCAGAATTGCACGCGAAATGGACTTCACCTGGCTTTTATCAGCCACGCGGGGTGGTGTTCACGTATCCTCTGAGAAAGTCACTTGCTTGTTCGATTGACGTAATCTGCTCCACAGGGCATGTGGAAGAGTAAGCACAAAATGAGGCCACACATTCAGGCAACATATCTTTGAGCTGCACGTGGACAACCGGGTCGGATCTGAATGAGATCTGTAGTTGTGCAGCACTGTAGCTCTTTCCAACTACGTACCTTATTCTACGAGTCACTAGTTCAGCCAACGCCTCGCCTTTGTAGTCTGGCGTCAATTAAACCAACTTTATTTCCGCAGATAAGAGCTTAACTCTCAGTTCTGTCAGCACCATATGTATGTCCACGGAGTTTACAATATAGGCGAATATCCGTCGTAAAACACCATTTCTGCCTCAATCACGTCATCAGTGCATATCCTCATAGCTCCGTGTGTTAAACTAAGAACGCGGTTTCTCTTCTGTTTGAGGAGTACCTAACTGAAGAAGTCAGTATACTGGCCGTTCCAAGTTTCCTTTCTGTGAATACCCCTCTGAACTAGACCATCTGTAGACGACTCAGTGCCAAATCCAAGAAGGATATTCGCCCATCTTTTTCGGCCTCAAGTGTAAATTTGAGATTAGGGTGTGCTGTGTTCGCCTCAGAATGTGGGCTATCCAGATTCACACTTTTGTCAACTACACAGATGATATCTTTTACGTACCTCTTGTAGAGAGTGATATTTTCAATAAGTCGACGAATCGTAGCTACTTTTAACCTTGCTATGAAGGTATCTGCCAACAGCGGGCCTAACGGTGACCCCATTGTAATACTGTCGTCCTGACGGTACCTTTTCCCGTCAATCTGAAATTGTACATTATGCGTGCATGTTAATATCAGCTATTTGAGCATGTCTTCGGGTTCAAGCAATTTTGTTAGCCACTGTGCCATCGAATCATACACCAAGAGTACATGACCGTTAGCTTGTTGTTGCACAGACTGTGTACCGTTAATGATGTCTGCCTTTAGTGCCTTTAGGGAATTCAGCTCAATGAAAATCCTCATGCTCACAAAACAAGCGCTATACTGCCAGAATAACCGACTGGTAATTTTGATTATTTCGGTTCTCAAACTGGCACTTTTTTCTTAGCTTTTCCGTTCAGCTGGTGCATTTTTGATGGAATTATCCCACCCTTGCTTTCGTTCCCGGTTGGGATTAGTCAACCACTTCTCACGGTGTAGTACGCTTTATCTACTTTAACTTAAAAAACCCAGAATAATCATTTCGAGTGCGTTTATTTCGTTTGGATTCATTTTCTGAATTACTCGGTCTTGACCACTAAACGAACCAATGGATGAGGGTAACGGTGGCTCTGTGTTCGCGGTAGAATATGCCAGGTTAATCAACTTACGTAACCAAAGTTTATAATGAAATGTCGACAACCACTGGGCAAGATTTAACTCTGTGGATTCTTACGGAAAACGTCGTGTTGACAATTAGACGAGCAACCGGGAAACAATGACCGCAGGGGAGTAAGTTTTATTCGTCGGAGGAGTTGTAGCCCTACACTTATTTACTGTCTCCTCAAACACAAAGAATAACAAAACGTATTACTATTATTAGTACATAATCTTTTAGGCAACTTTTCTCCCGTTAAGATGTTCCCCGTAACTATTGAAGTGAAAGGTGGCTCGAGCCACAGTAACATCAGGTCAGCATCGTGATTGTTATGATGACGATGATGATGATGATAGTGATGTGAAGATTAGCGGGCCAACTGTTCACAAAATACACTGTCACATTTTTGGTAATAACCTAACTTTAAAACAACTCCTGATTAACCAGACTTTTCTACATCTATACTAACGCACACTAATGCATACTAATGCATATATCGCTTTGCAATATGTCAATGGATTCTAAGTGCGTAGTATTGTTATGCAGATGGCAACATCGAATTCACTCGTTCAAACAACATAGTGCTTTTGAATAACTTCAGAAGTGTCAGAGGTGTGGAGCTCTACTACATTCATACGATGGATTGAAGATAGAAGTTATTCACATCATCCTCTATCAATCTGCTATCTGCATTCTAGTTAATGTGAAAATGGTAGTAAACATATTTGTAAGCTTATCCTTAGGGTCACCTGTGTAGATGATATTCAGGTACAGCTCACGGCTTATTCCGACTACGAGGGTCGACAGCGTGCTTGCAATAATCTTGTACTAAATTTTCATGACATAAGAAAATACTTATTTCCAAACTTTTATGGCAAATATTCGTGCTACACCTTTTATGAATCTCAAAATAACCGTAGACTTAAGTGTAGTCTAATCACCGATTAACTACACTGCCTCTCGGTGGACTGAAACGTGCACAAACAGGCAAAAATTGTCCTACAATTATGCCGCATATGCTTAATTTTCACTGTCACCATAACAGCGTTCGTTTGAAACATACATTTAAAATGTATGCCACTGAAAAACCGCACTGCTGCGCAGATTGTAGTTACGGTCGGATTGTTTGTCCCCTAGAGCCCGTTTTCTACAAGATACAGATGGATCACGATTAACCATCTCGCTGATATTTGAATCATGTTAACTTTACCTAACGAACTCATATTTGAGACATTCCTATGAAGAAGGTGACCAACAAATAGAAATCTGTCGTTAAAGTACCAATTTGATCAACCTTAGGCACACAGATTCTGGTTGTTCTCACGTATATTCTGGGATGGGTGCAATGTAATAATCTGGTGGAAATGTAATATAACGGATGTTTTTGAAATAACCCCAATACATTCCGTGAACAGGCACGGACGAAAGCTAGAGGATTGCTACAACTCTGGGAATTCGAGTGTAATCGGTGAACAAGATTGGTCCAGCGAGACGGAAATGACATGTAACTCTGAAAAATATGGTGTTACGCAAACGGATAGACAGAACAAAACTGCTGTGTTACCGATTGGAACAACACCCGAACAACTTGAGCAACGAATACATAAAAATACGAAAACAATAAGCGGAATAACCTTTGGTTGTAATATATTGCTCTGTGTTAACATTTCACGTCAACCACCTGTTGTAAATAAATCTGAATATATTCATTAAACCCATGGAAACAACGATCATGGATGTATGATGAGAGAAGTTACCTGGTCATCTATCCCGACTAATTAACAGCGTTAAAGTTTTCTCAATTTGCCTTTCGCTTTATATGAAACTTTTATATGTGTTTTAAGTGTATTCCTTTCTTGTTGATGATTCAGTTGAAATATAGTTACGTTTTACCAAAATTTTATCCACACACGTCTATCTGATGAGTGAGTAAGTGTGAGTGTGTAACTAGTAAGATTCAGTTCTTCGATTACATTCCGCCACTTATGCTGGTCAAGCTCACGCGTGCAGTTATGGCATCATCTACCCACTAGCAGAAGGTGTCCGGATTTTTTCAACCGGATGATACAGAAGCCCTTCGAAACGAGCTTTGATAAGATGTAAAACGTAAATCAACCTGTCAAATAACGGATTTAGAAATTTTGTGTTTTGGAATAAGAAATGCCATCTTAGAACAGATCGCAGCAATATAAACCTGATGAACTATTTCAGTGCATTGTTACGTTGATCGAAACCAGCATTACTGGATACAGGAGATTATTTAATTAGACATGATAAATTAGAGTTGAGTTTCCATCTGACAACGACTCATTTGACTACTCGTATTTTGCTCTAGCTCTCTAGTTCCATCTCCAATTCATGCACTTTCCTCATTTTTGTCATGACTTTGATGTTTGCGTACTAATCGGCATACAGAATTGTTCAGCTAGTTTAACGAAGCTACAGATTTTGGTTTAACTCAGTTTATTTCGTGCGGTCAGTGAACAGATAGTGTATCTCATACTGAGAGGATCCGGCAATTTCAGTTTTGTCAACAAACGAATGTGCGTGAGATTCCGCACGTGGTAATTCGATCACAATGCACAATGTTAGGGGATTGGTATAGTTGTCAACACGATTGCCTCATAAGGACGTTGTTGAAGTTTTAAACCCGGTCTTGATAAAAACAACATAACCGACCAGCTGCAAAAGATTGAAACTCAAGAATAACGTTTCTTTTCAGAATAGGCTATGTCACATTTCCATTGGAATGAGGAGTTGGGAGCAACTGTTAGTGAAGTCCAGTTCAAAAATACATACTCAAAGTATATATGATTAGTAACTTTTAGTGAGCAACAGTTAAGAAAAAATCAACGCATGAACATTCTGTACTACGTAGTGTCGATTTCCTAATGGATTGGAATCCCTTGGTTAAAGATGTGTTTTCGATAACTGTCTCTAATTTCGTTCAGACAAGACTGTGCTTTGCGTAAAGCTCAACGTTTGCCCATTACATCCGTTTTTCAGTTCATACTGTGCTCATCCGCAAAACAGCCAAAGAAACATTTATCTTAGGTCTGTTCATCACTGTTACGGCAATGAATAACTTACACTAGTAGCTAGTATCGACCACCCACCATTCAATATCGGGGATACACTTTTGATGTTATGAGAGTAGAATGTTTAATTTTGATCGGATCTTCAGAGTTGTCAAACGTCTTTTACTCTCCAATGTTTTAGGTGCATGAGACTAGCTGCTTTCAAATGACCTCCGCTTGGCCAACTTATTAGGTTGTCTTCAATCTTCTAACGTTAACATTTGGGTATAACATTTATTTGTGAGAAGGTCTGAGTTACGTGCACTCACATCTCGACAATGCTTCTAGATGATCGTCTGATTAGGTTAGCAACTTACCTGTCGGATTAATAAAAGCGATGCCTCCACCTTCACATTTGCATACAAATCATGAAAAGTCACAATGAACTTCCAAACCTTGTCAGCTTGAATGTGAATGTTGTTGTGGCGTCCGGGGTATAATGATAAGTTTGCACTCTCTATCATGCTTACACCGACACAGTTGGGGTGTGACTTCTTGTTCTTTGTTGAAGCGGTTACATATAAAGGCTACCGACATGGTCTACCCACAGTGTTGTCAAATGGAAGCTTTCTGAAAATGGCGATTAGGTGCTTGTTGGTGTTGCGGCTTGTGGTGCTGATTCCAGGCGCAATGTGTAACCCAATAAGTGAATCTATTTGAATATATTTTTAAAGACGACAGTTCGCAATGATGTTAAGGACTAGCCTTATATTATTTTTCCATCCCAGTTCTGTTAGAGAAATCGGGCCTTGTTCTGCTGCTTTTACCTGAGGATGTTTGTTTCTCTAACAGTTACTCTGGCTAAAATGCTTGACCATTTTTAAAGATACACCAACGAGGTAGACGTGAGCAGCAGTACAACTCAAACTGGTAATAAGAATCGCTTGTACTCAATAAAACGCAGTGAAAAATCTGCAGACAAATCACATTTCGCTGATCTTATTTCACATTCTTGAAACAACCGAACCACTTAATGAAATCAACAAATTGACACAACAGTTCGAGTGTGGCCTACAATGCCAATTGAATTCGACGCTTACAGATGCATTATCCAAAATGAACCTATCCGCAAACGAAAAGGTTTATTGTTTCACATGCAGAGTTGCCTCGCTCTAATTGACTTTAACTCGATTATAAGTTTCCAAATTCATGCTTGTGTTACTAAGGATTTGCTAAACCCAACGGTGATTTTGTTGTAACAAAATAAACAACACTCTTTTGTTCGTATATTTCACACTCCAACCGAGCGTCCTCTTAACTAGATCTCTCAGTCACGTTTTAGTTACAGAACTCAACAAAATTGTTCAGCAATATTATATTTATTGACATATGGGCTGGTACGTAGTTGAGGTAGATTAATCACGCCTTTCATCTCATCGCATCTGTCACATTCTAATAGAACTGTCATATAGAATCTTTTAGAACAATGCATTAGCTCGACTTCTGTCTTTGTTGGATCACTGCAATGGTACATCTACTTTACATGGCCCGGTCTATTGGTTTTGGAGTGCAATGATTTCTTGTGAGTCCTGGCTGAGACCCAGCATCACTAACGAAGATTATCCGAGAGTTTTGAGTGTCAGAGTAAAGGAATTGATTATAAGGCCGTCAGTGAATTTAACTGTAAGAAACGTTTGTTTCCAGAAAGATGAAACAATGGTCATTATTAACTTCTGTGGCAATTAGTGAAACACAGTGATATAATAACTGGACCATCTGTTTTATCATGTATGCATTTTCCAGTAAAATTATGCAATTGCCTTCCGTTGTAATCTAGAGGAGAATTTCGGTGAGTGATTCTTCCGCAAAATTCTTTTACCCATCAACGTTTTCTCGAGGCTATTCTTTACACCCATACAATTTTTTGGGCAGAAGATATCTTTACTGCGAAATTGTTAAATCTAGCCATCATGGGAAACAGCATGTCAAGTAACGACAAATGCTCTACAATCTGTTCTTTGAAGTCATGTCTAGGCATTCTGTTTCTCTCGTTGGTTCCGGTTCGCCCAATGTTAAGATTTTTCTCAGTTTTTCAGTTCTAAACGAACAACCGTGCCATACTATTCATCAATACTTACACGTCTGTTAAACCAGCGCAAAATGCAAGAAACAAAACGTCATTGGTTTACTTAGAATAAACGATAACGACCTTGATTACAGTAACTCGGTAAAAACCGACATTCAGCTGTCGGTGATGTCTAGTTCACTTCAGCGAAAGATGACTTGTATGGTTGAACTCACAGTTGAATATCAATCTTTATCGCTACTGCGGATTGTCATTGTCTCAACTTTTTGAGGTGGCTTTCGAGAGTACCGCAGAGTGCACGTAAAAACCTCACAGCGTCATAAACGAGATCAACTACATTTATGTTGTTAACAAAGCTGATCAGATTAACGCTTAATGATGGAAAGTGATAACCTGTGCTATGCATTCACAATGAATTGGTTGGTATATAAACCTACACCGTTACGCGTCATCAAGGGGATTGACAGATAGATATCTACGCAGCTTCTGCCATATTCCTTTGAGCAGTTAAATAGTTAAGCTTGAATTTCACTTCGAATTAATCAAAAACAATGTTTGTTACTTACTGACAATGTATGTTGCACTCAACTAGTTCATTGATCGATCGCGTTGAGGTAGATTATAGAACTTGGTTAAAGTGGGGTTATTTCACATTTACCCACATCTTGTAAATGATAGTAAATACGAGTTGGAGCAAATAAAACCTGCTGACCGTTTGGTTAGCCTCCATAAGAGCAACGACCAACCTGAGCGCCCCCGGTTAACGCTGCCTAAAAATACGGGGATTCACCACATCCTCACAACTTGACACTCTACTAACTACGATTGAACAGTTTGAGGTCCAGTTTAACAAAACTAAAAGAGTACGAAAGAAACTAAAAGAATATAATTGAGTTACTACGTTTGACGGTGCCATTATACCCACAATATGCATGAATCGTCAAGGTTGTTGCTAGCCATTTTCGTTTTTTTCGTCAGGTATACACAATAATGAGGAGTTTGTTGGACGTTATATACACGCTTATTGGCACAGTTTTAATTGTATATTTCTGACAAAAATGGCTGAAACGGACTTATGGAAAATTTATTTTCTTTCATATTCAGCACGTAACAGCGCATACATGTTCATATATACATAGATACCATTGGACGTTATGATGTTTTGAGGAGATCTAACTAACTGTTTTAGACTTGAATATGTTATTGTGGGTATTTGTTTCTCCAGGCTGGTGGGTTGATAACTACCAACACCCCTTTGTTATCAGTCGGTCAAATATCGTGCGTTATCAATATGCCTTTAATCTGCCGTCTGCGTGCAACTAATTTCCAAAACCTCGGGTAATTTGTGCACACTGACTTTTCCTGAATATGAAAGGCACGTCTGCCGTGAAAGATTTTAGCGCTAAATTTAATGTTGGGAAATAACGCATTTAGATCACCAGGAATAATTAAATATCTAGTTGTGTTGTAATCAGATATGGTTTTGCTCTCCATTAGTTCACCTACACAAGAGGCTACTGTCAAAGTGATGAACATATAACATTCCGTCCATATCATGGATTGATGTTACTTAGTTTTTCCAATCAGTTCCAATTAGTTATTCCAATAAGAACCAGTTTGTCAACATTTTGCTGACCGATGAATGCATATTATTTATGTGATAAAAACTTCAAATTATTTTATCACTTTCTTGAAAACCGTGGGTGTCTTCAAAACTAGAGTGCAACATTTGCAATTGTTGGACAATTCTCACTTGCTCCTTACTATGGTTTTATAACTAGTAATCATATAACACATTCATTGTATGTCCAGTCCCCAAATATTCACCAAAAATTGTTGGATGATATGGCCAGTGCACGTAATTATTTTACACTGTATACTCTCAATAACAGAACGATGAATTAGACTGATTATAGGGGTTTGCATCAGTTGATCTTAGCAAACGATTGTGCATAACTAGAAAGAAAACGTGGTCAAAGTGTTCACGTTTTGTTCTCAAAGTAACTACACATATTACACACTGAATAATGTGTATCCGCGTTCACCGGAAGTGATGTCTGATGTAATGTCAATTTCGTCGATGGAAATTCGTCATTGTGATCTAACTGGAGACTGGCCATTATACTGGCACAATTCACAATAAGAATGACATATTTCGAACATAAACAGTATAGTCGGCTCCACCGATGATCTAAGAGTGGACTTTCATTCAAAAGAAGTAGGCTGCAAGTACTAAATATCATTTTCTAACGCAGAATCCTATGAAAAGTGCTTTGATTTTATTGGTCGAAGGCGCAATAAGTAATTTATCTAATAACATGCAACTCACATTCCATTAGTGAGAAATGTTTTGGCTGCTAAATGATTTGCTTGGTTTGCATGCAACTTTATCGCATTCCTCACATAGTATCGGTAAGCACAATTGTTATGAAGCTTTACGTCGACGGATGAATACATCGAACTACAGATACGCTGAGATATACCATATGGTAAATTCGATTCACAGTGAAGGAATTGGTATTCACATTGTTGTGGTTGGGAGTGACCTGGAGATTGTACAGTATCTACAGTTCAAGAAATGCTTGAGTTGATTGAGAAGGCACATAAATCGGACATTCCACTTCGTTTTTTTAATTATACCTGTAAAACAAATTTTCCAACTGAGAATGGGGCCAAGTTGGTGCAAATATTTTTGTGGTCTCACTGTTTTATTTGCAACCTGCAATTATTTTGCTTCTGTTCACTGATTTCTATTACTCATAATAATTAACGCAATACTCAGTACGTGATTATAAGTACAGTGTCGTAAACTTGTTTTGTTTTACAGTGAATTCTAACTGATGAATCTTAGCCGGGATGTAACTGGTTTTAGGATATCAGTTAGCATAAAGGTATTCCAGTGAATATACGCTTGTATTAATCTAATGCTACAGTGGAGGATGAAATGTTTGAAAGTAAGCTTTTACTGTTGTCGTTTATTATTCTCAGATAATGAATGTGGGCGTGAATTTTGGTGGTTTTTAGAGAAAAAAAACAATGTCCACATTTAACACACCAGCAAGATTCCGTATTGGGAAGCCGAACGCTATTACGGGGCATTTTTTGTAAGGAATGTATTCAACCGTTTGCATATGGTGAGTTTGTTGTGCCTAATGTGAAATCAACAGTGCGGTGGGTATCATTGTTGATTCATGATAGTGTCTGTGGCTTGACCGGTGAGTTTGCACTTTTATCTATGTCAATAAAAGTCAACCATTTTTTATTAACAGGAGCACGTATGGATACAAAACTAGAAATTTTGTGCCCATTAATTCATTATTACTTCGAGTGGCTTTTCACTAGAAACCAAATGTTTGGGACCACTAAATCACTGCAAAACTTGAATCCTTTTGCTAGTCACTCTTCAGAAACACAAATAGTTGGACCCTCCAAATAGTTAACAGCTCCTCCACACTGTCTTCTGTTTATGTTCATAATGTATCATGGATTTGATAGAGTTTGTGAAATTGACAGTCTCTTACATTAAGTCTCTGAAGAACATAGACAAAGTCGTGCATTTCTTGTCATCATCTCAATGCTGATGACACTCTTACATCCCTGGTGACGGATACCGAAGTCAACGTTCATGCGTAATTACTAAGCAAACGGGTTTTTCATTTTGCATAAACTGTTGGACGTGAGCAAAGTACCTCATGGAAATATTAGACAGTTGTGATGTTATCTATTTTGGAAAAAATATTCTTGTTCGTCCTGGTATCCAAAAAGTTTTAGGACAACTAGAAACTGCACAGCTAGTGAGGGTGCTTTTGGTCGACAAATCATTGGTGAAATGTTTCTTATGGCAGAAAATTGCGGCAAACGTGATTATGACTTTGGGTTCGCGACACGGAGTTGTGTTATCTCTTACATATGCGCCAACACTGACAGCCACATCTAGTGATCAGTTTAGAATAACCGGGAATATTATCGTCCACACCTCTTCCATTAAGACAAAAACGTTGTGAGAATAAGACGAAATCATTCATATCAAACGAAAAACAGGTGTACGAAAATTAGGATAGAATTTAAAAACATGAACAGTTTCCGCTACACTCAGTTAGGTATTAATTGTTGAAACGGCTTTGTGATGACTAACCTACATATACTCATTTATTTAACAAAAATGTATGTGCATTTGGTAAGTATGACAAATTACGAATTATTTAGAAGGATTCAGCAAACTGCAACGCCAGATGCAAAATATCTGTTAGATAAAACCGCAAATTTTCCAATCAGTAAAACTTTCGGCAAACCTCGGCTCAACTTGAAGCACGCTTCGTATCTTTCTGGGATTCATCAATGTTGCATTTCACTGTCAGACAAAAGAGTGAAATACGTACATTCGTGTTAGTGAAGCGTACATGTTGAACACAACCTCAGCGATTTCAAGTGTGTCAAGATGGTGGAGCCAAATTTATGAACATAGCCGAATTCAAGACAGAACTGCTCGGGATGAGCGATTGCTTGTAGATGATATTTAGCAATTATCCCGAAACGCTTTATGTTTCTATTAATTTATTCTATCAGCAAAGGTGGTGTATGCTGGTAAGTATTGACCAAGGAATAGACTTATCGCGAGTTTTATAATATTATACAAACCAATTCGAGTGCAGATTAGTTTTTGTTCACGAAAAGGCATTTCTAATTGAACAGCATATAAGTTAGTAAAGTATACAATACTAAGACGAAAATGGTGGATATTGAATATCACTAACTCGATAAAAACATAACTGATATCAAGGAAAGCATGAATTTATTCGACATACGAATGTATACATTAACAAGTTAATGAGATCCATCACCAATTGGCTGTAAACGCATGGGCAGAATTGATGTTGCCAAAAGCAGTATTTTTAACGACACTGTTCTATCTCACGAATTTCGGACAGCACCAGTGAGTGCAAACCGGGCATGGGACAAGATGCGCATGGATAACAGAAGTTCGGTTACTGTTTGCTAAATCTGCAAGAGCAATATTAGTCCCTTTGTTAGATTTTGTGCGTTTTGAAAGTAGTTTCATTAACGCACAATGGTCGTGTATTAAAGTTAACGTTGTGTTGAACCGTGGACAAGAAGTAGATGGAACTTACAGCTGTTTCCATGAAAGTGACACGGTGCACCTGCAATTTTAACTGTGGAAGATGTTACAAAGTTTCATTCGAAATAATGCATTTTGCAACTGCATGTTGCCTAAGAAATCAAGATTCAAATCAGTTTTGTTCCGAGATACCATGCGGCATTTAGTTGAATAGCACCAAAATGTTTTGATCTTGATATCTTAGATTGTTAGTGAATACTTATCAGTGTGAATTCGTGATCTCGTTAACCTATCTTGCCTAACAAGGGGAACGGTAAACAAGCATTGTGGCATCTGAGCAGACCGGATGGTCCTGGATGCAGAATGGAATCCACATAAACTAGATATGTGTGTTCGCCGATGATGCACGTAGTGAGTAATCAAAAGAGAACTATTGAACATTAGGAGAAAACGACAGGAGACCGGTTATCAGAGAAGCTGTTCAATGCAATAGATAGAGTAAGGTTCAGAACAAAAGATTGATGTAGAGAATCGTGAATTAATAATGAGATTAACATTACCATGTACTGATCAGCACACTGATGAACTATAGGAAGTGAAAACCATAGGTAAAAATTATATAAGAAAACAAGTCGAAGTACAAAGAGAGGTAAGAGTAAACGTACGGTGCAACGAGTAAATTTACGAGGATAAAACGAAAAGTAAGCGGAAAAGTGTGAAAAATGCAGAACAAAAATGGGCATAGACAAATAAAACGTGACAAAACAGAGCAAACGGGATAGTGTTGAAAATTCGAAGGTTCCTATATACCATCATAACAAAATATTAATCACATTCGTTCCCAACTAGTTCTGTCATGTTGCAATCATCTTGACAACTTTTCCACATCAAATTCAACGAATGGCTAATCTGTTTTAATCCTCATCAGCTCACGTTCTGATCTACTTCATTGAATATTTGATATTTGGATAAGGTTTAACCATGTCAACTCTTGCTCAAAAAGCCGGTGAGTGTTGTTTTGCATATAGTTTATTTTTGTACATTTGAGATAGTCTATGTATCATGCAAGAGAATTATGTAGGTAACTGGTGCGCCTTATGAAAAGACAACTGTTAACACGTAGATAAAGTGCACACAGTTTGGAGTTTGATGAATAGTATAGTCACACACAATTTATCGTACACTCTGCTCAAGTTTCTGAACGGCGCCGTTCGTTCGTACACCAACACACCGCCTAACCTGTCATATTGATATGGCTGACAACTGACCTAATATCTGCTCCACATGATAAAGTGCATTCTGAGACGCCTATCAATCTCTCATATGCCGCAGTGCTGAGGCAGCAGGCGAGTACAATGCACCTTCACAATCGTCTAGCTCTAAGTCGATTCTTGAAGTAATAGTCACGAGCTCATCCGACTGACTGATTCGCAATACAAACTAAGTGTTAACAAAATAGCTCATCGTGATGCCATCGCATTGCAGATAAAGTTTTAGCAGCTGTATAACTGGAACTTTTGAGCAGAGGTACATTTTGGAGACCACGATCCTACTTGTATTGCACACTGGGATAGAGAAGTACTCACTTCCGACAGTATATGCTCTTGTTAAAATCCAAAAATTGCACAAATATGATGACTAGGGAGACAATATACATTAATTCAACCGTCTATGATGTACTGTGAATAATGCGGCCAAAATAATCAGTGAATGTCCACTTACATATGTGAATTATTGGCGGAGCTCACAGCCCACAGCATTACTACAAGCGCTTTGACTTGTTATTCACCCGCTTGGACCGAATGAAACAAGTGAACACTGCTGTTACTGGTAACTTCTTGGCTTGGCTTCGATTACGTGGAAATCTTTTTGAAGACCACTCATTCCATCAATCAACTTTAGAATCGATTCACCTCCAACAAGTCTAGAGTGGTGACACTGAGAAGCAGTTGCTTAATTATTAAATGAAGTGTGGAATCTAGTTTGTTGGATCGGGGTTCTCTACAGAAGAAAGTAGATGTAAGAAATACATTTTCGATTCAACGTTGACGTTGAGTGTATAACTTTCTCCTCACGCAGACGAAAGATGGTTCACTCCATATATTTGTTAATGTTTGGCCGAATAAAATAAATGAGAATTAGGCATATCGATGTCCTATGTAACTTTGGCTCGGGCGACAATTTCAGTAATGCTGTCGCAATGTCACAATCAGATATTTAGCTCGACATTTGTCGTATTCCATACCATTTCGCATATCTGCTTCCATTTTAGGCACAAGACTTTCCATTTCACGCAATAGTAAATCACTTTGGTGCATTAGGATTTCCATGTGACGGCAAGAACGCGATTGGTCCAACTAACCGGAAGGAACAACCAATCTTAATTAGTGCACTTCGGATTAGCTACTTTGATAGGAGAAGTGGTACAGGTTATTCCAGGGGAGTCAGCGGCTTTGCTTAATTAGAACAGGGTTAGCGATCAAAGTAGAGCACAGATCATCTGACCCTGTCCCCACTAATTCATCAAACTGCGGACCGTATTGGTTCCTTTGACAGGTGAAGGGGTGCGAGTGGTTAGGAGTGTCTGTGGATCTCACGTCCAATAGGAGTGAGGTTTAGGGTAGTGATAGACTTCGAGTTTTAATATGAGAGTGAATCAGTTTGTGAGAACATTTTCATTAGTTCTCTTGCATACATGGCTGACGGACGTAATTACACTCGCATCAGTCCCGAAACACACAGACCTATTATCGAAGCATTCGAAAGAGGCGTTGACTGGCGTACGGTTGCTCTTCTGAACAGAGTCAAGTGTAATACCATTTACAAGTGGCTTCATGTGGATTACATCAGTTATGAAGCTCAGCTTCACAAATGACACAGAAGCAAGATTCTGACAGAATCTGAGATTGATATGTTGTTGGAGTGGATTTCCGTAGACCCGACGGTGACACTGCAATTTTTGAGATTGCGCGTCAAGGCCAAGTTCGACAAGGAGTTGGGTACCACGACGATCATTCGATACTTTGATAGTCGATTCATAACTGCCAAGAAATTTTGCCAACTGCCCTCTGGCATTAATTCAAATGAGAATTTGGAGTCACGGCGACTGTTTGCATATCGACTGACGGTTTGTTGTACAAATTCAAAGACAATTTCCTGAATAGATGAGACAAACTTCAATTTGTTCCTTTCGAGGTCAATGAGACGTTCAATAAAAGGAACGAGAGCATGCGTTACTTTAAAAATCAGCCGAGGTCGTAATTTCCATTTGATTTGAGCTATGACATCAAGCTCGATAGTAGGATATACGACGAGGCGGTGAGCATACAACAGCAACGATTGCAAGGGCTGGCTACGAACCCTGCTAGATCAGATGAAGATTAGCACACCCATGTCAGACATTGTGCTAATATGCGACAACGCACCCTGTCACACTGACCTGGAAAGTGTGTTTGCTGAGGAGTTATATAATGGAGGACAACTCTTACGATTAGCACCCTATTCACCCATGTTGAATCCAATTGAGAATGTCTGTAGCATGGTGAAAGCAAGGGTTGAAAGGCAACTACAGGTGCACCACGAGACAAGAATAAGCAGGATCCTCAGGGTGTGCAAAGTCAACAGGAGTGGAGAATGGGGACCCTGGAAAGAGTAGTCATTTCTGCTATGTGTGACGTCAGCGGAGACCACTCCGCTAGCTTTGTTGGTTATGTCGACTGATGTTGTATGCAGGCGATGAATGGGGTCATAACCGTAGACGCCCATCTTCTCAGTGAACCGAGAATACTCTATTCAGAGCAACTACAAATTGATTTTACACTTCCTACTTTTTGGTAGTTGGTCCTGATTAAACTAATGCATTGCCTATGAATGTGCTTAGATTATGTAAGATTTTCGTTTGTTGTTTGGGCGGTTAAGAACAACCGAGCTACTACCCTAATGTGGAAATCCTAATGCACCAAAGTGATTTGCTTTTGCATGAAATGGAAAATCTTGTGCCTAAAATGGAAACAGATATGTAAAATGGTATAGTTATTGCACTAACTCTCGTGCCCAATGTCCACCCTATGAAGTACAAGTAGTTAGTTATCACACGAAATCAATAAACGACTGAAACAAGCTCACATTATATCAGAACGAAGAGACTTAAGTTGAACTCCTCGCATTGGTTAGGACAGTGCTATCAGACTAAACATTTCCCAATGGCGACGACTAATTCTTCACAAAAATAAATTGACACTACATGTGAATCTAGCAGTATGTTTCGGTTCCATTTAATGACGTTCGCACAAATTGTCCTGTTGTTTGTCTAGTATCAAGCTGATAATCTTCAGTGTGATGTAAGCCTCAGTAATACCTAAGGATTCTGGCTGATAGTCTACAATGTACATGCTCGTTATGGTGTATAACACTTGTTAATGGTCAGTCACTCCTAACTGAACATTCAGTGTAACTGAGTACATACAGTTCTAAAGTATAACCACAATCCGCCAATTATTGCTTATTCAAGGAAAGCTTCAACAGGGTTCACGATAGAATATTTTCAGTCACTGCAAGCATCATTTGTTTTGCAAACTGAAGAAGCCAAAGTCATGCACTTGACTGCAATCGAAGCGTTGAAAATAGGAACATCAGTAGTGAAATATTAGAAGTCCGGTTTTCGATGGTATTTCACCTTAACAAACTTTACTCATCCAAAGCAAAGTCGACATGACTCATTTTCAACTCTCCTCCTTCAGATTGATTAGTGTCATTGAGCTGGCTGGTTTTCATTCACCCATTTGAATGTCAAGCGTGTACACGTGCTTCTGCGAAAACAAATGAATGTTGTCTTCTTCGTTGAAATGTATTATCCATTTGATGTGACGTGATCAGACTAGTATAAATGAATAGTAGCGTGAGTGGTGGGAAT
>LUCH01017346.1:0-48145 GCA_013368495.1 Paragonimus heterotremus
CCCTGCACCTGCTACTGAATAGCCGCGGTATCAGTAGTATATTACGATCGCTGAACTCCACTGTACTAAGAGTTTATCGGAGAATAAAATGACTGTCAAACATTTGATAGCTGGTCCGCAAATTCACTGATTAGTATAATAATGATTTCTGACTGTACAATTTCTTTTCATAAATAACACATTGATTGTGTAGAAAATCATGATTACTGGAAAGAATGTTCAGTTAGTCGATAGATTTATGATATCAAGCTGGATTGCACTCTTAAAAAGATGAGGAAGGGAATAACAGTTGAAAATAATGGAGACACACAATGAGGCAAGTATTGTAAGGCGCAGTCAAAACATGCAAGGACGCATGGATTGAAACAGCATGTTGTCCTATTGTTAGTGCCATTTCGATTTTGGTTTGTGTAAGTCATGTGCATGGCTTACTGGACATTTGGCTCATATTTGTTCCTGTTGCATCATATCGCTGGAACCCCTAGATCGAAAGAACACTGTCCGAACATTGTCCGAAGTTAGTCTACAAGCGTAACGGGTTATCAGAATGGAAAGGATCGGTTTGTGATTTACAGTATCTATTGTGAATTTAAGAATGAAGTATTGGGTTGACTGATAATCACATGACTTTAAACCCAGGCTATCACGTTCTGCTTATAATCCATATTTGTATGGACTGTCATGGAGCGCAATCGATTAATGTAAATGTATTCGGCGATTTCATAATACTTGGTCATGCAGAAAAATCACGGAGTAATTTTGAACTTCATCGAATATGTGATCGTTTGTGAAATTTCACTCGATACGAGCACGTGTTGTCGATATCACACGGTTTAATCCATCATCAGAAAGGCTGGTTAATTCAACGGCCTGGTGCCAACAATTAACGCGATGAATGGTGGAATCGTTTTAAGTGTCAATATTTCTTTGCTTGTGTGGAATATTTTGCATTCTGGATACAACCCCCAGGAGGTCTATGAGAAGCAGGTTCTAAACAACTCTGTTGCATTCCAAATTGGGCTTGAGTAAACAATAGTGAAAACTTAGTGTGTGTCGTTCGATACGCGTTACATTTACACACGTCTACGTTCGTCATTAAAAGTTGAGGGACTAGCTTTTATGCAATAAAACAAACGTTATTGTAGTAGTCAATGGAGAAAACACTTTCGCATGTCAGGTTTGTTTCAGCACTTAAACAATCAGGCCCATCTACTGTACTACGTGTTGAGTAATAAAGTGCTCGAAATGATGAGAAGATTAACCTCCAAACTACAAATTTAATTTTCGTTACAAATATGTAAAGACAAGAAACAATGTTTTATGGTTGAAATGATTATAAAAAGTGAAAACTGGTGTCAAATAATTGTAGATTCACTTTGAAAAGCAGTGATGAGTTAGGATTCACAACAGTTGATGTACGTTCTTCCGACGAACGTTGAGTGACGCACGACCAATATCAGAACCAAGTCAAGTCGCTGGAAACTGTGGTACTATTAGCATAAACAATATAATCAATTACACGGAACAAACCTCAATTTGTTTGCGTTCCTTGGATAAGGTGCAATGGTTGGCCGAAATAGGCCGTCAAGGGTCCACGACAAGTACAAGCACAGGCGACCGACAGGCAATGACGAACCGACGAAATGCAATCGGATCAGTCTAATGTGTGTCTAAATAGCCGGTCTTTGGAAGGACCGATTAGTTGGCATCAGTTTCCCGGCAGCCCATAGGAGGACCGTATTCACAAGGGGTGAGAAGAGTGAGACGGGCAGACAACAATGGGTGTGTGGGCAGGTGAATGAGGTTCAATAATTAAGGAGGGCAGGATGGAGCAATTAGTAAAATTAGACGCGGGTTGTGGGGATAACAAAAACGGGCGTCTAGTTAGGCGAGGTCAAAGGGCAGAGTTCAACAGGGTCAACTGAAAGGAATTTTGGCTTCCAAAAACGTCCTACAGTTGATATAATATACGCTACTCGGTTCCTTTTTTAAATGAACTTAACTTTATCTGCCTGCTGTTTCTCAGTGATTATAATATTCTGTCATTCTTACAAGACACGCCTTGTAGCTTCAATTTTCTGACGAAATCATTGTCCTTTATCGTATAACCAATTAATGTTCGTGTCCACTTATCCGAGTCAAGTAGAAGCACTCACGATGATTGACTCAGATTATTAACAATCAAAAAAATATTTGTAAAATTACGAGTTAAAAAGGACGGGACAAATAGATCGGGGGAACATGTTGTTAAAAGATAAAACTTCCAACATGTACTGGAACAGCACAGTGTGTGCATCAAACATGTTGATGCAAGAATTTGATAGCCATATTTCATGTTGTATTACTGCCTCCGTTGTTGCCTCAAATGAAATGTTCCTAACTCTCAACAACCTCTCGATTTATCTCTCTCGAAGACTAATACTTTCTTGCAGTCTGTAATCCAAATAACCGGTTAACAATACTCTACAACTACAATATTCTTCCTCACTGGGGATAATATTGTTCCGACGATCATTCCACTTAACAAGACAAAATTCTATCAATGTATACATACTGTACTGAGTAAGAATATACGTTACAGCTTCGAATGAATTAAGTAGGGTACATGATGGCCTTACAGACATTTACAGTATCCTTAATGGAGGCTCTCCGAGAGGGTCCAACCGTTGCGAAACCGATAACTCTTTTGATTTATAACTCGTTGTGCCTTAACCGAAGAATTACTTAAACAGTACCCTTACAGTTGAAAAACATCTGATACCGTACCCGTCGTAGAATGAACGAGTCATTTGTTATTCCATTTATATACACTCTTTCGTCTTTTTAATCCTACGCTTGCATAAGTTCCAATGGGATTTACCAGAAATGTGCTTAAATTTCAGGTCCGTTCAGACGTCTGAAGAACTATTTCCTCCATCTTAAAGGGCAGCATGTTCTCTTTTTTGCTATATTTCATGCAGCACAGCAGAATCCACAATAATGAAGTGCTGGGAACTGATCGATGGCTAATCAATAATCTACGAATCAGCAGTGGAAGAAAGACGCTCAACATCGACCACATACTGATCATTGTTCGCTACGCAGCGGGTGAAATGACGAGGTATGGAAGTTGTGCCGTACGTTTTGAAAGCCGATATTATTAAATAGCCTCATGATTACATCACATCGTTTTTTGCGTTTAATGATTAACACAAGTTTAGTGTACTTCAGCCATAAAAACACTTACCATTCGCAGCGCCTCATGTTTTAAACATAGTTACAAGAGTGAATTTTGCAAATCAAAAAATGATCATGAAAGAAAAGTGTCACATCGTTAGATGTTAGTGTTTCGTTTATTATTGTTAGTCACTATGTGAGAAGATGCACAGCATAGAGGTAACAACAACAATTAAAAGGGGCACGGTTAAGCTTTGTATTGGAGCCAAGATTGTCTTCATTTCTGTGGCCAACGAACTACTTGAAGAAACAGTTTACAAACACAAGCACAGGACCGAACGATGAGTGCGGATTAGAAGTACTTAGAAAAACGAAAGTAAACTGGATTTTACAGGACACGGTAACAAGTCGAACGAGTAGACCGAATTATCAGTCATGGGTTGCTACATCATGCTTCGGAATGGACGCGGCAAATTTCCGGTTCATCCTTTCTGTTATCATTGCCGGTTGCTTCATCATACGCAACAATCATCCGGGCCTAGGTTTAACCATTTTGTGTTATGGGCCTCGGTCTGTTGCCTCGGCAGTTGCGAATGAACTAACAGACGATGTCGAACATATTTCAGGAGATTACAACTGAGAACAAGTCGAACAACATCCCTATTGAAAAAAAGTGACCACAATTCAGTCGTCAGGCCTATGTGAATTGCGACAGAATGTATTTTTTGACTTAGGTCAGTTATGGCGTGATCGCTTTGCAAAGCAATCTTAAGAACCGTTCACACGAGGGTTTTGATCGGTCTTCATTCGCCGTGAATATTGAAAGTTTGTTAGATAAATCCCCTTTAACACTGCTCTGTCGTCTAACAGATGATCATCGGTGCAGATCTGTGCAGAACTCCAAAATGGTGTCAGCAACAGATCTTACTCACAGATAATAAGTGCGAAAGAAAATTTTGACTGTCGACCGCTCTAGGTGGAATTGCTGTGTACTGAACGCTATACAGAACCATCTCGTCCCTTATTAAGCACAACACCCAAAAAAGCTGAAGTGAATCTGTTTTTTCTATATCAGGAGTACAGAGATCCGAATGGGCAGACGCCAGAAGATATAAATGAGTAAGAGGATGAATTTTGAAGAGTAATGAGAAACTTCGGTCTAAATTTGAAACAGTTCGTTTCCTTGATGAACTTGAGTAAAATAATCAGGTTCTCCGGCGTAATACTCCGCACATTCTAGTCGCACATGACCATTTATCTAATCTCAAACAAGAGACATATTTTGGGATAATATCTGAGGTATGCACCACTGACTAGTTCCAACAAGAACGACACTCTAGTACTGTACTCCTCGGTACGATCACTATGATCCCTTGTGAGTAGTGCTCAGTTTGCAAACTATTTTCTTATAACTGACAGCGTGTCTCAAAGTATTGTTCTCCATAGGATTTTCAGAAAAACATTCTGGGAATAGTTTACTTCATACAGTTTATATCATACAGCGAAGAATTTCTTCAAATATTGAGAACTTTTTTGACCTCTTACAGGCGCGCTTTCTCAATGAGTTTCGCTTCTGTGTCGATTGTGCAAATTGTCTTACAGCTTTCTTAAAAACTTTCTTTTTTCTGTCATTCAAGTTAGCGCTCACAATCGTTTAACCAGTGAGTCATGGAAGTCAATTAGCTATCTTCAAACTGCACAGCACTTATGAAGTTAATGGAGGTACTCAAAATTAAACTAAACGTAGTCAAATTTGCAGTAGATTTATGGCCATATCTACCGTATTCAGAGTTCTGATGTGTGCACCTATTACCCATGGATCGATACATCACAATCGTGTGAACTTTATCGTTAGTATCGCTGCTGTCTGTTCACTCTGAGCCACACACATGTAGAGCCTACTTACTGATCTCAGTATGTGGTTTTAGTGGCGTCCGCCTAAAAATAGTAGCGCAAAGAACACATGATCTTTTTTATGCTCATTTTCCCCTAAAATAATTCCATTAATAAATTGTCCTACCTACACCAGGCAACATGCAGGAATATTTCTTTTGTCGAGAACTGCAGCTCATTGCTTTCACAGATCCACCAGTGCTGCACTGAAAAGTAAATTTACTGAGCGGAGTTGGCATACCCGTTATTGAACTCATTCACTGACGACTGTTCTCAAGTCATGGTCCTAGGAGAATGGCATGGTTAATTTTAGCGTCCAGCCCACGTGGATACAGTGCGTATACAAAACGTGCCGTTGTCATTGAGGCTGTCTGTAATTTTGTGTACTTACGCGGGCTAAATATCCGTTCATTCAGACTGGGTAAATAGTTTCGTTTCATTTGCTACTGTCGAGGTCGTTTGCATAATCTCTGAGGAATGTGAGTATTTCATTCAGCTATCAGTTATCAATCGACTTCATAGGCGACCTTCATTTGTTAGCATGCTTCAGCGCAATTACATCGGAAAACTGAGTGGAAAAGTAAGTAAACAGAAATTCTATCATGAATGATTCAGTGATAACATGAGCTTTCGTTTATTCGAGATAAACTCATAATCATTATATTGATCAATTTATTGTGTAGCCAGCTGCATGTCGTGTTCAGATGATGAGGGTCAGACAGGTGATGTGAGCTTCGTGCAAGTTATCAAGACAATAATATTGTCAAAGAAACATCAATACTCAGAGTAGGTCTGTCAGACCAGGGACCTTGTCGACTGACCAATGAAAACTGCCCGCGTGTTTGCTTGAGTACTGAAGCTCAGCCTTGAAGAATACACTGCTAAGTTTTGTTGTCTAAGTCTGTAACAGGTTTAGATGCGCCAGTCCACTCATTACGCTTGGTTCTCAAGAATAAACTCTATAAATGAACTCCCATTTCGATAGAGTATATATCGTCTGTTCGGAAATGAAAATGATTATATACGAGCACATGAACGAACAGGCAGCAGGTGTTGCGCGAACGAACACGCGCATAACTTGTTGGGTTTGCTTATTCTACCCCAGACGTATGCTTGCGCATACACGTGCATTCAAACCTTGACCGCAGTTGAACATGAATAAGGTGCTTTATCTGAAGGTAGCCTGACTCAGCTTTGTATCTCAAGGCTCAGTTAGATGATACTTTTCTGGACGTCGAACTTCCAACTCTGTTTGGTCCGTTAGTTCAGGTTATCAGGTTGGTCACAACCTTATCAACGCATCTCCCAACACATTCAGAAGTATCGATTACCTCTTAAATGTAATCAGCCTAAGGAATTCCCGATGACTAGCCATTCCATCAAGTGGATAGCAGACTTGTCGTTAGCATTGGTCGTCTAAACGGCGTTTATCCCGTCCAGGATATCCCAGCCGTATGCTAACGCCGTTCAGAAGTTGTACAGAGAAGATAAATGAATAGACAAGTAAATTCTACTGAATAGTTTTGTAAGGAGACGCATCTCCTAACGAGATAGCCAGGATGCATCACGCCACATCGATCGGCCCAGCTCGGATGGTATGGTCGTGGGTGGTGGTATATTCCCAATCAGCCAGTCAGATTGCGGGGGTGCGGTCGAGCGCCTGTGCGCTATCTGGACTGTGTTTTTTCTCTTGTTGCCTTCGGACGCCTGTTCTGACTCCCTGACTGTCATATATTACCCTCATTTGATTCGCTTTGTGTCTTCCGGCCATCTATGGTAGTCGTTTTGTCCTATAAATCTAGAGCTTCTGTGGCCTACGTCTCGTGTCGCTCATCCAATAAACGGCGTTACCGCGCCACTTCTGATTTCTCAGTTTTGGGTCAAGCGACCGAGCGCGTAACCAAGGTGAGGATCCAATAAGTTTACTCACCGTACAAAAGGCAGACTTCAGCAAACATCAGCAAGGTGTTAGGAAGATCAGCGAGAGAGAATCCTCTGCACAACCGCGCGCCGGTCGTCAAAGAAAACTCGAGAGAGAGTCTCATCAGCTCTGAAAATTCAACTTATCGTTGGTGTGGGTGCTATTCGTAATGGCAGCGACTAGCACAGTTTTATCTTGAAGAAAACCTTTGCCTTAATGCACAGGAGCACGTGTAGCTGCCGTACTCACGCCAACACTCCATATTTCAACTCTTTGTTACACTCTGCCGTTTTTAAAGCATTTCGAGCCGGATGACAGGCGTCGCACGACCCTGCACCAAGAAATACGACAACTTTTACACATTTTTCACCTGAAGGAGTCTCTTCTCTGAGAAATACAGATACACAGATTGAAGAAGACAGCGAAAACGATTATGTGCATGGCACAATTTCAAACTTCAACGGATGCAGCTACGACAGCTGATCAGGTAATAGAGAGTTTTCAACCCTTGCTAAGCCAGATGAATGTCCCAGCACACACGTCAAGTCTCGTGAGAAGCATTACAACACATTGCGAAGGCGATGCCCCTATATCTATATCAAATAGGGGGGCGCTGTGGATCAATTTTGTAGCAATGGACCGTGATTTTGCCAAAATCCCATTAGGTTAATTCATGTGCCGTCGGCCTAGAAGATCTCCCACGTACACAGTGCCACAGACGAAGAATAGCTCCTGTTGTTATCATCAGTGCTTTTGTATATAATCCACTAGATGCACCAAACGATGCAACTGTCAAACAACCATCAGAAAAATTTTAACGGCGGCCGGTGATGGCGACCAACGTCATCGGCTTCGCACCTTGTTATCAATTTTTGTGCGGGGGTGAGTACTGGAAGCAGTTCCCTGACTGATAATGTAGTGCAGATTGGGGTTTTGCAATCACAAAAGACTAGATTCCAAGTCTGTGAAGTTCACAGTTTCGTGTCGTCAGCGACAGCCTTCTAACCCATTAGAGGCAGTGTTCGATAATATTTAATTTGGACCCCCGTCGGCCATTTCATTGGGTGGCTACAAGCACCGTGGTGACCTTTGCCATAATAGGCATCTGTTTCCTGCTGCATCTTGACTTTGTGGTCGATACAAGACGCCGCGTGATAATCGATTCCAGCACGAGACTAAGCACACCTGGTAGACACACAATGACTGCGGTCATAACTCCTGCATTTGTGCAACCCTCAGCTGCTAGGCGATTTGTAGGTCTGTTCATTGAGTTCTCACAACTCGTTCGCGCATCGGCAGATATTTCATCACTGATCTTTAATGTCACAAACCATTTCCGTACCAAGGTACCTACTGTCTCGGCTTAACTTCACCGGTTGGATTCCTACATATTAAACTCAGTTGGGCAGGATTTCAACACATACTGAAACCTGGAACAGTATGCCCTTCCGAGAGTTTATGGATCATAGGGTTGCACCTAGTAAAAAAGAAGTCAGGTGACTGGTAGAGATTACAACGGGCTGATCAGAGCAACCGTCGCTGACAGGTACTCAGTCCAGCACATGCAGGATCTAACTACTTGTATATAAGATAAAACAATTCATCAAAATATATTTATTAAAGGCATACCTCCAGATCACCGTAACCAAAGACGATATATTCAAGGCTGCAGCTAGAACCACTTTTGATCTTTTCAACTTCTTTGAAATGTCGTTTGGTTTGAGTAGCGCCACTCAGACTTTCCAATACTGTATTCATGAAGTTACACAAGGCTTGTGCTTTGTCTACCCTTATATTGGTAGCTAGTTCCTCACGAGAGTTTGGCCCAACATGGCCTTTGAAAACAGAATCGCTGCAACAATTGGTAGGGTCAGAGTGATCTGTGAATAACCCGAACTGAATTGCTTTGTGCAACTCCGTCCCTTCAGTTGGCTGGCCAACTACTACAATTGTTTCCTACCCCTCTATGCTTACATAATGCAATCAATTACCGATCTTTATCGCAGAGGTGAATGTGAATTCTAGTTCACAGAAGCAGCGCGCACTGTTTTCAGGGGGCTGAAGAATGCAATTGTCCATTATGCTCATCTTGTTCACCGCTGTCAACTTTAACGGACGCTTCCGACACAGCTGTTGGTGCAACGTTGCAGCAGTTCCTTGGTAATAAGTGGTAAACTTTGGTCTTCTTCTCCAAACGTTTACGACCTGCGGAATCTGGCTACAGCGTGTTTGGCAGAGGGATGCTAGCAATCTTTCCTCACTTTACTTAATTCCGGCATTCTCCGGAAGGCAAGACCTCCATGGTTTACGCTGATCGCAAACTGTTGATTCTTTCTTTAAACGCTTCACCCGACGAGTATTCTTCGAAGGATATTAAACGTTCGAACTATATCTCCGAGTTTAAGACTGATGTACGAAAATACCATCGTGGAAGCGCTTTACGCGTTCATTTTCTCCGTGTATTTTATGATAATGGTATCGATCTGACTATCATGAATGCCGCGCAAACCGCTGATCCAGATAGCAGCACCTTCGCTAGAAGAGCTCTCCCAAAATCCATCTCATACCTGTGACATCTTCAGCGGGAACAATCCTGTGCAACACTTCCCAGAGCAAACCTCGCCCTCCGCTGTCTGCATCTTTCTGCTGCGTAGCGTTTGACACACTGCCCAACTTGTCTCACTCGGACATACGTGCCTCAGCTAAACTTGCCACTGACTGTTTCGTATGGCCTGAAGTAAACTATGATGTTGGAAGTTGGGGCAGCTTTCGTTTCCAGTGTCAACGTCCCAGAGTCCACCGTAATACAAAGAGCTCCTCTGGCACTTTTCTCTCATCACATGCACATCGGTCTGCGGGGTCCATTGCGGAAATCACATGGCTGAATTTATCTATCGACGTGTGTTGACCGCTTCACAAGATGACTTACAGCCAATCTCCCAGAAAACTGCTCCTCAGAAGCGGTGACCACTGGATTCCTGAGACATTGGGTGACATGGTATGGTTGCCCAATAGTTGTGACAACAGACCGCAGTTCACATATTGAGAAGTGTTTTGAGGCTTTCTCAAATATTCTAGGATGCAAGCACATTCGCACTGCAGCACATTATTCCGCAGCAAACGGGATGGTTGAACGTTTTTAGCGTCAACTAAAAGCCGCTGTTAGTGCGCGTGTTGGTCCTCGATGAAAAGCGGCACTTTCGTCAACTCTTTTGAGCCTACGGAACACACTTAAGAAAGAATTAAAACTCACCTCAAGCGAACTAGTTTTTGGTTGTTATCTTAAATGACCATGTTGATTTGTCTCACCTACACGTTTATTACCGTAAGACTACGACACTTGTGAAACTTGTTTGGAGTACTGCAGCCGAAAGCTATACCCTGTGCAGCGCGGGCAGCAATCCTCAATAGTGCATGTTCGTATTAAGCTGCCCTCCTGTACTTCCGCCTTTTAAGTACCGATGGCGTGCATCAACCACTGCAACCTTCATGAGCCGGTTCCCTTCATGTGCTCATAAGAGATACGGACGCACTCAATACTAACCTCAATGAAAAACGCTAAGTAATTTCTGTTGGTATGCTGAAACTAGCAGTTGTAGAAGTATTGTCAGCCGCACCCCATCTGTCTGGAACCCTCGGTGACAGCAAAAATAGTTCTGTTCCAGAAGCTTCTTGTGATCATCGATACACCCGTACCCCCCATTCCGGCTCCCTCTACCTCCGGACATAATCGTCTCATTAGGGAGCTTTGCAAACCCGTGCGTTTTTCGTAGAAAAATGACGTTATCAATAGAACCCACATACATTTTCGTGCTTGTGGTTCTGTTCATCTACTAATTTATGCTTCTCTAAGTTAGTTCATGCACGGACATAGCAATTAGAAACAGAGAGAACTTCATGTTGTTCCATCTACTCACCAACAATACTTCACTAACACTTCTATAGTAATAATATTCTGGCAATCGTACCCCGTTGTTCACTGTTGACGATTTTGCTTTCTCTTTTCTTTAATCTGATTTTGTTTCAGTCAGAGTGTTGATTTCTTATTTCCGTTTCAGAGTTAAGGTCACAACTCGCTTCTTGCTTCTCCAGAGTGATGCGTTTTCTCTGCACACGTTGTTTTCCAGGGTTAATAATGATACGGGGGGTCAACATGATGACTCATTGGTTTCATTGTCATACATGTTTTGATAAAGACAGGCAGACTGGGTATTATTCTGTGAGACTGCTGAAACTGGTGCATAGTTTTCCGTAGATCTAATGGACCAAACACGCTATGGATAAACCAAAGATTTGTCAGTATGTGATGATGTTGTTTACGTATAATTATTGAGACACTGAAAACAAGATTATTACAGTGGTGCTACTGTGACTAGGATAGTCAAAGAGTTAGTGAACTTGCACCGATTACTTGTCAGAATCTTAATCGTAGTTCAGTTCAGCCGAGAAAAAATTTCCTGAGTTCAGCGATCGTAAATCTTTATTTCTTACCAGCAAGTTTTAAACAGATCGAATACAATGGGTGAGGTATCTTGTAAAACTATACTGACTAATTTGGTGTTTTTGACATAACTAGTACTCCAACATGAAACGCTCCATGTTGATTTGTTGCAATCCACTGTGATCGGTTGTTGACATGTTACTAATTTGCTGAAGTGCGTTGAGCTTGTTCGATCGCATGCGGTTGACTTGTTAAAGTTTATTTACTTGAGTTCAAGTTGTAACCGGTCCTACATTATTCATCATGCTTTACAATTGCATATGTTCTGTGATTCCTCTGTTCTACGTCCCAGCAACTACTGTTGAGTCGTTACATTTGGCAACTCTGGACAATAGTCACTTTATTAATGTAGAAGTTAATGTTTGTTGTGCGAGCGACGCTATGTCATCCGCCTATAACTTAAATCCAATTTTGCCAACAGTTTACCTATGAATAAGCATTATCTGTTTCATATTAGTCCGTCGCATCAATGATAGTTTCTTGGTGGCTGGTAACTAACTTTACTTTTGGACTGTTCATTGAGTTCCTTCAGCTCCTACAGCCATTTCTAATTCTTTATTAATCCAGGAAACCGTTCTCTTATCCAGTGAACGGCTTACTGTTTGTTGAGCTCACCTGGACTTTGTTTCTTATGGGTGTTACGGCCAAATTTTCTTTAATGTGCCGTTAATCTTGCATGCTGACAATGTTTTCGATTTGACTACTGCATTACTTGGAACTGCCTTGGGTACACTGTTCAAGGTTCATTTGATGCTATGAAGTATTCAGCTTTCTGTTTCTGTTACTATGATGCTTCACAATCGAGGTCCGCTACATTCGTCTCGTTAATTACTGTTCTACTTGGTACCGTGTTAAACCATTGTCTTCACTGCTGTCACCAACTTTTCGCACGTGGACGGAGTGATTTGCTAGCGCCACTCAAGTTAATTGACTGACAACTTTTCCGTCTACATACAGCCATCGTTCGAGCTTGACTATGAAACATGGCTCTATCGACTAAACTTTACCAGTCGATTCCGAGGTCGTTCATGATCATTAAACTACCACATAATTGAAAGTGTTACTTTTAGTGAAAGCATTTCTCTGTTGATGGTGAAGCGTTTCATCCGGTTAAACCCATTCAATATAGATGTGACACAGTGCTACTTTGACATAATCGTCAAACTATCTCCGCTGTCGAATACCTTGGTCAGATTTTTCAGTCATTACACAGTAACAAAGGACCACTCACTAAGACAAACAATACTAGCGTGAAAATGTCGCATGGACTAAAATGTAGACAGGAAAAACGAGTATGCGTTAAATTAGCCAATAGTTGTTCTCTTGTATCAGTAAGACCAGACGCCCGGTACCCTAGCCCTAATGACGTTCCTTCTATAGCACAACAAACTTACACTGCCTTGTAATGACTTAGGACCAAGTTGAGAACAACATGGAGAAGATTTTTGTTTAGAAAATGCTGTTCAGACGTACCAAAAATGTGTACATCGTGATTTATTCAACTATGTATTTCGGTGGAATGACCTTTTGTTTGTGTTGCAGTAGAGTTACTTGTGTCAGTCATTCCGGGCACTAAGATTTGAATCTAAGGTATTATAAACTATGCGCAATTACCATATTTCCCGAAACTCCAAAATCCGCAATCCAAACCAAAGGACTTACTCAACGGGCACGACATATAACAGAGTCGGGTGGGCGAGCGGCCACAACACACCGTCGAAGCCACAGCCAGACTAGCTGGCTATGGATGGGGGCTGTACGCTTGCTTCAAGTCCAGTCACTAGGCCCCATCGGTTTGGCCATCAGCGTACACTCTCGATAACTCGAGACTGCCCACTTACGCCTCTGTCTACGATTCAACGCTTGAAAAGTAACGTTGTACTGGAAACCAGAATGCATCGGGAGTGCAAATGGACAAAGCAAAAATACATTTCCCTAACGGATGTTGCCACCACCATCGTTTTTTTCGCCAAACGATAGCTGATAAAAAGCTGCATTCACTAACGAAGCGGATTTACCAATCACTAGAAGACTGATCTTAACCCAGTCATTTTTCCTTAGAAGCTGAGGCACGTCACGCTGTGTTTTTAAGTTTGTAGTGTCATTTGTGGACGCGAAATATTATAGCCATATTGTGAAAACCATACGCGTCGCCTGGCCCTTTTCAATTTGGTAGTCTCATTATTGAGCCGTTTAGTACCGCTTCCTGTCAACATGTTTTATTTGACCATTTTATCTGTGATGAGAGCAACTTGTTGTGTTATCAATATTGACGTGGATAGTTCGTTCAAAAATATTGTCTAGGTTGTCGTGCTTTGTTCTCTGGACACCTGTTATCTCATAAAAAATGCCGTAGCTGGACTATCATTTAGGAACCGTAAGACGTTGGCGGACCGCAACCAACGTATTGTCTTAAGAAAACAATTACCAATACTACGACCATTTTTGTACTGTGCAAAAGAACCATACGCAGCATGAAAACATTACTGAAAACCATTAGTCAGAAATGATAACATTTTCCTGTTGTACTCTTGTCGGTGTCGTTTACAGTGCTCTATGGGAACCGTTTGTACATTCCTTGAAATAATTATTTCCTCCCTAAACTCAACGGTTTTTTATACATCGCGTCAGCTTAATGCTTGCCAGTGGATAATGACTTAATGTGTCGTGTGCTAAAGTATCCAGTTCATAGTATTTCAGTACACATGAACCGAAACGGTACCTTAATCAGATAATAGACTGCGAAGTATAGAAAGTTCTAAATGACCGATACTGACAAGTCAAAACTATCGTCACATAAAAACAAAATAAGGCATTGGTATGTAAACCATAAATTCACAAGATGTGCGTGAAATACTTCCTTCGGTTTTGTTTACAAAAAGGCATTTCCCAAAGTCATAATGACAGAACACGCTGCGAAGTGACCTCACAGATTGTATTGCATTTCTAGATTTTGACTATTTTTCAGTTCTTTCAGTGTTTAGGGACGTTCCCTGTAGACTGTGTGTTTGAGGTAGCCTTAAAGAAAAACTCGGTGAAGTAATATTTGGCGACAGCGGGAACCACCTCCTTAGTCCACCGCAACCGATCCATTGTCACCCAAACGTCTCACACAGGTATTCTCGTACAGATAGTGTATAATGTGGTGTTGCGCCATCCTGTTGAAACTAAACGTAATATAGTAGTGCTTGCTGCTGTTCGACCAAGAGATATAACAGTTATGATAGGTATGAGAAAATGAATCGTTTTGGTAACAAAACCCTCACACGGAGTAACCCCCTCAGTTAGATAATTATAACTCTATACCCAGTTGCCTAATGACAGGACTCGTATCAGACCGAAGTGTTCCAGTATACAGTAACAGACACTGATTGTAGAGTAACCGATAGTAAGCAGTAGGTAGAATTTATTAATTATGAAACGATCCATTCATAAAAGTTCCGAACCTCGTATGCATTCGATCCATGAACCGCGTCCTCATGCACGATATGTGTTTTTTGTGCTAGCCGGCGAAGGTACTTCACGAGCCTGGAACTATCACATTACAACTTCATCGCTCAACTGACCAACTTTGCATTCGACGTCAACCAACTCATCCATGGGATGGACTAGCACGGTAGTGTTATGTCGAACAGCCAAAACCGGCTTCTACCACCATAGTTATTGACCATCGTAAGTGCACTACTGGTGAGTAGTATAGTTAGTTCGGAGACGGATTGCCATGACATTAAAACAGCTGAATTTTCAAAGACAGATCCTAATCCGAAATGGTAATGACGTCACAACTGCAGACGTGTAGCGAATCATTGTGCTTTGTCGTAGACTGACCGACTTAAATGCCACACTTACAAAAAGTGGTTTATAGAAAGCGGATTACATTAAAATCATAGTCACTGTCAGACCTCAAGTGGTAGTTAATTTTTCAAAAAATAATTAGCGCTATAATACACATATTGTGTACCATTAACTGAAGAAAAACTTTTCGCATTACACTTTTAGTTTTCATGTCTGTCTGGCACGTGCCACTGGATCGATAATACGCTAATTTTTTGCACGGACAACTGGAAAAAATAAGTCACGAACAGGTGAGCTACTTTATATTCATCATTGTAAACAGAAGGCTTCTGTACTGATCTTGAGGTTGGAAAAAAACGTTATGGAGGCTTCACGGCAGTTTTATGAGAGAGCATAAGATGAGCCGTGATCACATAAAACTTCAGTGAACCACGGTTAAAGGTAATATTATTTGACGCTATAACCACCAGTTCGCCTGCTCGTTCTCCTTTCGTTTTCTTGTCTAATGCACAATGATGTACATTCTCCCAATATTCATAATTTCACTGAGTTGTAATAAAATAGTAGTCTTCAACTCTCCTTCATTTTTGAGCTCGTTTACCTCCCACAACTGTCCCCAGAAACCTATGCCAGGAGTGGCCTTCAAAACAAATTTGACTCTATTTCAATAGACAACCAATAACCCACGCTTGCTGCCTCCAGTGACTAGTTGGGGAGCTCGGAGGTAAGCTGTGCCTCTCAATTACACGTATAACTGGAAACCACTCACGTGATCGTATTTTGATCAGTGAGTGATAGGAAAGTAGCGTCTAACTGTCAGGTCTACAAATCCATACAACCTGTCTATCGCGTGATGTCGTGTTCCTACAAGTTGTAGTCCTATCAACTGCTCCAATTACCGGATCTCCCTTCCCAGACAAAAGACAATCATTGAAACGTTTATTTAAGTATGGCTTTTTCTTGCCAAGTGGGAAAAAAATCTTCGCTAGTGTCCATGTCTTTCGCGTCGATAGCAGATGTCACTACAGTTATCTTCCTTCTTCATATTCAAAGTCGCTACTTCCTGTGTCAACTTTTTCACTACGCTTCGAAGGTCATTCAGGCCACTTTGTTCGCCTGCCTTCAACTTGTTGAGTGTCGGGGAGTCTTCTGCCAGCAACTGTCGAGCCGCATCAGCCAGCTGTTCCAATGTCGTCGGATGTGCGATGAGGACAACCCTAAGCTGATCCTGAACTGTTGGTGGCATTCCCTCTAAGAACTGGTCTGTCAACATACGTTGTTCTGAATCCTGGCCCAAATGTGGCAAGGCTCTTGACAACGCTGCCCGCAGTGACATGGCATACACAAGAGCGTCGCCTCTTGGTCTAAGCCTGGCGCACTTGAACCGTCGCATTGCCTCCTGGCAGTCGGCTTGGCTGCCGAACCCGACGATCAGCGCCTTCTTCGCGGCGGCCCACTCCAGCTTAGCAGGGCCTCTTCGCGCTGTCCCCAGCACCACTTACGCCCTGTCCTTGAGCAACATCCGAAGGGCCGCCAGCTTAACCCGGTCGGTCTTGACTCCGACCGTCTCCGCCACGTCCTTGAAGTCCTCCAGGAAGCTCCGGATGTTTCCATCCTCCAACGGCTGCGACCACGGGACCTTAATCCTCCAATCCTAGTCATGGCACCAAGTGTTGTCAGCCAAGAACGTGGATGTCACAAAGAGTATTTACTCGGGAAAGCAGCACGTAATTTATGCGTTTTTCCACAAGACAACAAGCAAAAACAATTGTTTGCGTACGGTACTGGGCACAGACCATCACGGTTGTCACAGACTTCAATGCTTTGTTTCTTTACGTTCCTTTAAGTACCAATAACTATTTCATGCGATGTTGTCCTCCGATGTTTCTTCCTGCGATTACTTCGATCTTTAAACCTATGCTGTGGCGCCCACTACTGAATAGCGGTGGTGTAAGTGGTGTGGCACGATCGCCCCTCTGCACTACACTAATATTATATTTCCATACTCTGTTCATTAATAGTAAAAGACAAGACTGTCAGTTATCAGCATACAAACAATCTAAGACCTGCATGAAATAATTGCACTTGACATAACAAACTAAAGAAATACATTGACAGTGAGAAACTAGATGAGTTATGGTGTTACCCGAAATATCAGATTAATACAAGAGAAAAAGATACATCCACACAGTGTGAAAGAAGATGGAAGTAGGGGTACTTCCTTGTCAGAATCGTACACTGATATCGGCTTGATGTACGTTCCGTTTTTGACTCTGTTGCTGAACCAGTTCTCGCGCGTCGCTTCACATGTGTGAGACAAGTCATACATGTGTGAGTGTACGGTCACGTCATGTGGTCAAACGCGCGATGACAACGCATGTGTCTGTGTCTGAGCCCTTGAGACGTTGGGTTCCATTGGAACGACATTGGATCCAGATTTGCGCGAGTGACTCTGGCCGATAGTACCTGTGGTGAAAGTAGTTTTTGGTTGGCAACCAGGTAGGACGTTAGGGGTGTATACTAGGTGAATGCAAGCTTGAAATGAAAACGTTCATTTTACCCACGACGCTTGGAGGATGGTTACTAAAAACAATATTCCACCAAACAGAAAAAAATAATCCAGAAATTTATAGTGCTGAAGCGATTAACTGATTGTCACAGAGGGGTCTAGAAACCTCTGTTGACCTACTTCGTACACGTGGGTTGTTTGAAAATAAGCACTCCGTTCACATCTTTAGGTTTGCTATGAGATGAAACAAGCAAATTCGTGATCTTATGTTCCCGACTTTGCACCGACCACTAACGGATAACTGACGCCTCTGAAAAGCCTGTCCAAACTCACAACTCCCAAGAAATCGATAGTGAGTTTTTTCTGGCTGCTGATACAGCCAAAATATACGCCTATAATATTATATTATACGTATGGTCGTTCAAAGCTCTGTCGAGGTTTGGTCACTCATTTTCTGCTGATGTCACTTCTACATGGATGGATGACATTTGTTACATAACAATACATTTTTCGTCCGTCATTCGTTGGTGGATGTACCTCTGAAGGACTTAACTACCTTATGGGAATCGCTTCGCAAAAACCACTATGAATTACATGAAGGAAGGCACTCAAAAGCACCCTTGTTGCACAGAACAATTTTCTGTTGGGATTCTACCGGCTAACAATGGTTAACCCATCAACAAACAAAAAAAGAGAAGTCTGTTCATTGCCCTGTCATCCCACATAGCAGACCAACTGTCAAACACTTCAGAACTAAAGTCAATTGTTACTGGGTTTTATAACAGCTATGAATATACGGTTGACATTGTGGGCAGAGCTGTTGGTGGTCGTCGACACGATAGTCCGTTTCTCTCTGGAACAACATGCTGGACGCCACTGTTCTGACTGCTTGAATGTGTTACAAAGAAGCTACAAACGCATGGTTTAGTGGAAATCGTCCCTTTATTGTGCTGATCGATCAAAAGTTTGGTTAGAAATTCTATCTTTCTGAAAGTCAGTACTGTCGCCTTTTATAGAGCAGCAGAGTACAAAAACCTGACGTGAGGAAACAAAACCACTCACCATTTTGTCTTGGATGAAAACAAAACTGATACGCGGTTCTTGTTGTTGACTGCTGCAACAAAAGATCGTTGTCGTTCTGTAAGTTACGGTGAAGCCTTCGACTTTGTGCTGTTTCATACATTCAGTAAAATTCGATGGAAAGTTATTTTTGTATGAAACGACTGTAGGCAAATTCATTATTCTTTTAATGAAAGGCCTCTACAGATTGTTAATTAGAATAAACGGTTCTTGTTTCATATTTAGCAAATGTTTCAGGAGCTACTGAAAGCGCAATTTACGAGGTAAATTTGAGCTTGAAAACCTACTGTAATAACCCGAAGCTGGCCAATCATGTTTCAACTGCTGGCGTCAATATTTCTTAATAACACTTCCAGTTATGCGAAGGTCAAAAAACTGGTCAGTTCTGATAGTTTTGTATACAGTAAAAAGTCGTTATCTTTCTGGGGTTAAAAATGACATTATTCGAACGTGCTCCCCTGCGCTTTTAGCATAGCAACAAGCACCATATTCAACGGAAAAAGTTAGTAGTTTAACAATATATTTTGGCGAATAAGCAGAATTGATGACAGTAAGTGTATCAGGTTTTGTTCGTTCAAGCAGGTTGGATTGTCACGATATATTATGGGAAAGCCGTTAACTAACGTAACAAATACACTGAGATGAATGAATGGTGTCCAGTCTGGTATGACCCGAAATAAAGTGATTGTAGGGAAGCAAATTCCAAAGAAAGAGGATTCATACAAATTTGTCAGGAAAGAGAAAGTTAAGGCTTCACATATCGAAAATCAAATCGTCAGTGTGGCTCATCATCATCACCATAGAAGCCATGAGCCTGACCAAAAGGTACTGTGGCTCGGGCCGCCGCTCACCTCAACAGTGACGTGGAATATCCTAGAAGGAAACGTTACAAAGAAGGTTGAAAATTATCAAAAGAAGACTAAGCGGAAGAACTGGAAATGGTATGGACACAGATACGCCATTGACTGCGACACATCGCCATTTCGGATAGCATCTCTAACCAGTGGTTTGAGTGATCACGAGGACCTCATCCAGGCGGGCGACACCTACTCACTCTGCTCAATGGAGCAGTAAAGGTCTTCATATTTCGTGACCACGTTGTTAGTTGACCACCATGTAGTTTCACACAACTGTTGGTGGTCTCAGTCTATAATGCTCAGTACGGTAAACGCTCAGCTGGCATACGAAGTACGTGACCTAACCATCGCAAGCTGTGCAACGTGAGTAGTCGACCAGTTGGCCGCGCATCCCGAGCATTCCGGAATACGCGTCGGCGAACTGCAGCATTGCTCATGCGATTAGCCCACTTAATGTGAGCTACTTGGCGGAGACAACGATAGTCAAACACTGCAAGCTTATTGATATCTTCCATATGAACAGGCCATGTTTCCGAACCATACAACAAAACAGAATGTACACAAGCATTATATACTCTTCCTTTCAGCCACAACCTAACGTCATTCCGATGCCACAGATGACACAGTTTGTCAAAGGTAACGCTTGCCTTTGCTATCCTCGCTGATATCTCATCAGCAATATTACAAGCCGACGAGATGGTACTACCCAAGTATGTGAAACTGTTCACAGTCTCAAGCGGATTACTTGCAATAAAGAAAGTAGGAGTGGGAATGCCCCAGTCTTGAAGCAGCACTCTGCACTTTGAAGGTGCGAAGTGCATTCCAAACAAACCAGCCCGGTCACTCACCTTGTTCAACATGGTATGCATGTTTTCGGCACAAGGGCTAAGTAAAACAACGTCGTCCGCGTACTCCAGATCGGCCAATCTAGCGCCAGGAAGAAGCTCACCACCAAGCCCATTGGATTCGATAAGCGCACCCTCCAGGATGTCGTCCATGACAAAATTGAACAAGAAAGGGGAAATCGGACACTCTTGACGTGTGGCTAGTAAAAGTGAACTAGTTGTTTATACCCATGCAAGGCCAAAATAAGTAATCAAACTGCTATGTTGTCAACAATGATCAACATGTATTGGCTACAGCATTTTGGTCGATAGGTAATCGATGTTGGATCGTTAACACACTGATCGACTAATTCCTTTGAGAGGGTAATAAACTGAGCCGACACATTGTTCGATCGTTGATATCCCATCACCATGACTCTGTGAGTTAGGTGCCGGGCCACAGTTTACTCTAAACGATTTATTCGCCCATTCTCGGCCGCTCGATAAACAATATGAGCCGCACGACGTGGCATCCGCACGAAAAATCAGGGAGCACCGTCCGACTGTAATTAAATAGCTTCTTATAGATCATCTGGAAGACAACTACCACCAACTTACAGTAAAGCAATTTCTGAATGTTTTCTTTGAGATTCTGCCTAATTTATGGAAATTCGTTCACCAATAAACTTTTAGACTTCCGAGACCGTCGCGTTCCCATCACATGTGTCGACGAAATGTAAGCAATAAATATTGATTTAGCAGATTCAGATGTCTTGTCTACTGATCGACTACGAAGTCAGTTAAGATCTTAATTGGTTTCACAAGCATAAAGGAAACGAGAATTCAGTACAGAGCTTGATCAAAAAGGGTCTGTGCATACGACTTCTTTCTTAAGAACGTTCACAAATGAAACGACCTGAAACAATGTTTAATCTAATGGCAACCACAGTCAACATTTATGTACCCCATTAAACGACGTGACTTACAACTATCACAGAACACTTGAACAAAGAAGATCGCGCTTTTGTTGGAAAAATTTCACCTAGGTGCAATTTTAGCTTACTTTTCGTGCATCCCATTGGTTTGACTGATAAAAATGCATTCTCTAAAACATTCTTGCAAAAATTATAGCTAGACAGTTAATACCCTGTCACGAACGGCTCGAGACAAAGTAATCTCAGTTGGGACACGCATCACGGCGCTCACCGAAATGTCAAACAAGTACACCAGACAGGACACATGCATGGACCGAACAACAACCCTGGAACATGTCATGGGGGTGACCAACACATTCGTCGGTCAAGGCCGAAGCCAAGCTACTGGAGCGAAGCCGATGAAGCCAGCTACTGTGCTGATTTCATATATAATGCCTTATTGACAATACACCAAACAACTTTTGTCGCGCCTCATTGCTGAGTCTTTTGCAATCAGTCGGGATACCTTGAGGTTGCATTAACCAGCGTTGCCAGCTTTGCTGCAACATGTAGAGTTCGGCTCCTACTTTCAGTTGGCCAAAATTTCGTGTACGGTCAATCACTTTGAATACCGGCCAATAAAAGGGCATTTACAAAATGCAGAGGATGTATTCAGCTTCAGATTCAAACAAACGTACAGACAAAATTCATAGCTTCATCTAATTATTCGATACTTTTTGAGGACTGAACTCGGCTGCACAGAAATGAACACCACAATCAATGGTAAGTTGCCATGAAAGGCGTAGTAGTTTTGTTCTTGAATATTAGTACGTGAACTGTTTCACAAACTGCTGTTACATTATATGATGCGCTCTTGTTTCATTACTCACCGTACTGTCTAGAATACCAGTCTTAAACTCACACGTAAGTATACCGTTCCTTAGGGTTATGAAATATTCAGTCGAGCTGATTTCAGCCATACCTCTCCAGGATGGTGATCTGGCAGACAAACATGATCGACGGATATCGTAGAACAAAGTCTTAAAGGTGCGCTGAAACTTACTAACTCAAAATAAACGGCCAAGCTGGCCAAAAAATATGGGAGCAAGCGTCCGCGTAAATGTGTACTTGTAGCAAGAAGTAGTCAAGCTATGATCATTACAGTTCTTCTTGTAAAAAAAACCGATTATTTGTCATTATGCGAATAAATTTAAACTTTAGGTAAATCGCTAAACGGATTGCTGATCAAAAGGTGACATCCGCAGTCTCCTGTGAGGGCCATCTTTACTAGAGAACAAATTTACAAGAGGAAGACCATTTAATTTGTCTGTTCGAAACAATTGCTATTCATCAAACTAATACAACAAAACTCGCTGGGTAGTACCTGACACGCCCGTCTTGAGCGTTTTCACAAGAATCGTTTGATAAACATTGCTTGACTGTCCACCGAAGGCTGGAAATTAACCTTCCATTGTATGGGAAAAAGTAAACTGTGGTCTGAAGTAGACGAAGTATCGCATCCGGTTCTTATTTTGGTACGAATTTCTGACATTCTGATATAATCAGGTGAGCCAATGGGCATGGAGTTGATAATAATGTGCTCATACAAAGACGAGAAAGAAAACGGACAACTGATAGCTTTTGACCTGATGTGTGGTCACTGATATGAGCCCGGATGCTTTTGCCACACTGGATGTAGACACCTGTCAACGCATTGAGGGTGTGGTTATGTGTGAGTAATACTCAACCTGAAACCCACCGATAACCTCCTTAGTCGTCAGTAATCTGAAATATTGCCGACCAGAATTGGTGTTGGATGTTCACTGTGGCTCAGAAGACTTAATCAGTTGGTTGTCGACTGAAGTGAACAGGACAGTTACTGTGTCTACTATCGAGACGATCGGGCAACCTGATCATTGCCCAAAAGCAAAGTTGGTCGAATATTCAGACATGATAAATCGGTCATGCCTAATGTGAGGTCATTGGCGCTGTGATTAACAAGACTGTCTCATGAAACAGTTGTTGGTGTTCAAATCCCGGTCTTGACAAGGATATAGACAATTGACGAGCTCTGAATAGAGTGAAACGCGGGTCTAGTGCTTTTTCTGAAACAAGCTGATCAGAACGCCTAAGCAAATACACTCACTGCGATCGTTTCTGACTAATTTCCACACTGAAATATCACAAACCTCAGACAACTCAAAAGTAGCAACGCCCATCATCAAAAAACGAAGAGCTCTTAATTTTGGATGTACTGACATCTTGTCCCACTGGTCTCCAAATCTCACTAGGAAACCGCAGAAATACAACCTTCACGTAATCATTTTGATATCACGGTTTTCCAGTTGTAATGGCTGACAAACTCGGAGACAAGACTGTTCTAACACTAAGTGGAATATCTCAACACGACTACGGTATATGGGCAGAACCCAAAGTGAGGGGATCACATACTCATCCTGATAGTTATCCAGTCATCCCAAGCGAGCCCGTTTCACCTAAGCTTCCATACATTCGTACATAAAAGTCCAATTCTTTAGTTTTCCTTCATCCAACTAGACTTTTAGCCTATCATGATTTTACTATTTCAGAGATCACCGAGTGCTTGAGTGTACGACTAGATGTACTTTTTGTTATTCACACTGCATAGCATTGAATCAATAATTTTGTAGTTCCATTTTGATTTCAGCCGCCTGCAAGTTATGTCGCTCACCGCTGTCAAACCAGTGATAACACTCAGCTGAAGTTCAACGTTTTGGTGTGTAGAAAATAAACTGACTCGAAAACTTACGGCTTACTCGCCTCGAAAGGATATCCCGGGCCGAGACACCCGTCCCACAATACAAACAGGCCGGTCCGTATGAGGGTAGGCACTGCCGACTGGGCTTACTATGAAAAACTATCCATTATCAAATCTGAGCGGCATTCAGCATGAACACTTCGAATCTCCGAGGCGCATGATTTGATTACGTACGTTACGTGTTTTCAAGGTATACACATGGTTATCCATTCACTTGAATCGGAAAAACGGACGCCAGCAGAATGACAATGGACACAATGTCCACCATTGACAATCCTAATGATAATGTAAACAACATTATAAATTCAAACGACACATGAGTACGACACCATTTTCCGTCATAACAACAAAAGTACAATAACACAATTTGACTAATCTCTAAGGCTCACAGTTGACTAATTAAATAGTATCAGGCCACATCTTGGCGTTTATCAGTGAGCGTCGATCACGGACTAATGTAGTCGCACTTGTGCCATGTGTTTCCGTGAGTTGAATATCTATTCAAGGTCACATCGCAGAATCACGTTTTCGTGCCGCCTACGACATTTAGACCGTGTGCATCGGAGTGGTATAATCAGTCGAGCGAAACGTGACTGGTAGTGAACACCAAGGATCGAATGGCATTCTTATTTTTAGTATGGAATGAATCATTCACTCCATGCCTGGACCATACATGAAAGATTTCTAAAATGAAATGGAGGCGCAAAATAAGGTTTCCAAATCTTAGGCACATTTCTTTCCAACTCGTCAGAGGTATGACAAGAGTCTATTAAGCTTTAGGAAGCAACATAGCAGAATCAATGAGCAGACCAACGTGAGTCAATTACCAACGCCACCTGACGCTGATGAACGAGCTTCTCTGTAGGCAGGAGGGACATTTCCATTTGCTAACAATAACCGTTTTCAGAAGTCAAAGAAGCTTTCAAACGCCTACTGCATACTCATTTGAGGTAGATAGATCAGCAGGCATTGACGGGCTAGTCGTGGAATCACTCTGTGATGTGACACGACATCCTGCATTAGTGAAACGTTAACGTACCCTAATTAGGATGCGTTCATTGATCCTACTGTATAATTGTTGATCCAACCTGTCTGTGGAATCCTCTGGATGTCGAAACTAAAATTACTAGAGGATACATGAATCGATGTTGAACGAAATGGGTTTTAATGATGACCTCCCTGAAGATAAACAAAATGGTCGGCTGCCCCACGAAAAACTGTAACACAGTGCCACATGATTGCTCCAGAGTGAGTTCTTCCTATGAACAACGTGAATGGTCCAACTTGCTGACACCGCCAGCAGACACTCTTGTCAGAGTTCACTTTTTTATTTACTCGACTATTTTTCACAGTCGCCAATCAACATGGTTCACCGGGGACAAGCAACGAAAGTTGCGCACAAAGGTATCCTAGGATCAATCCATTACATTCCCTGTGATCATTTATCCTACCAGACTAAGTGGTTCACTAAACAAACCTTCACAACTTTGTCATCATCCGCATTGTATATAAACATTACTTCCAAAAAGACGAATCCATCTGACCAAGACGCCTACCATATCCGTGCTGGTACATGCTTACAGACAATACCAGAGAAAGACTATGAATTTCTTTTAACTTTATATGCAATCTTCAGCGACTCACGATATGAGTGACCACAAATATTCCCCCTTCTTCAAAGTTATGATCTTCTGTGGCTTGGACACGGCTAAGGATAGTGACTGTCACGGCGGCCATCAGCACTGCCCTGACCCGACACATTTTTTGACACAATGCCAAAGTGCCCATTGGAAATTATCAAACTAATAGCCTCGTAAGCTAGCAGAGGTGACCTGTTTAAACAACAGTGTTTGCGAAAGCACAAAGGAGGAGAGAAAACTAGTCGAATTTCCGAGATTCACGTAACGCTAGTTAGTCTGTGACGCATACAACAACTGACGGATCAGCCTATCCACACGCTGTCAGCGCCGTATTGTTCTTCAACACGTCGTTACGATGCAGCCTGTCCTAAGCCCCCGGATCTTCACTAATGATTCAAACCATGCTCAGTTGGTTCAACGAAGACAGTAACGCCAACCTAACTGAGAAGTCCTGATCACTGGGTTATCGATTGGATAGAACAGTGACTGTTAATTCTCTTTCCGAAATGATCGGGCAAACTGAACATTAGTCATACAAGGTTGTGGTTAAGCGTTTGGATTCGATCATGCCTATTGTGAGGCTGATCGCGTTGTGATTAGCACGGTAGTCTCACAAGCACGAGGGTCAGAGTGCAAACTCCGATCCGAACAAGGATATGTACTACTGACGAGCTCTAATAAGAGAGAAACTCGAGTCTAATGCTTCCTTTTGAAGTGGGCTAGTCGAAGGACTCATATGAATGCGAAGACTGCGATCAAGTGTGGGTGGTGTTCAATTTTGAAAAAAAAATCCCCGAACCTTCACTACTGATTCAAAAGTATTCTGTTCAGTTTATGTATGTAAAAAACGACCGCCTTGAGGAACAACAGTCAGAATATTTCCACAGCAGCAAGAAAGACTTCGTGGGCAGTTCGCAAAACCTTCCACACAGAATCACCTGAAAACACACTCTGACAACGGACAAAGATTCAGGGTCTGGGTATAACGATGCACCATATTAACAGTGAGGGAGCGACCGATACCTTGTCAAGTACTGGGTCGAATCAAAATAAATATTTTTTACTTAACGGTAAGAAGTCCCGTTTGGGTTTTCTTCGGTGTTGTACCGCACACAAGTAGTGTTAAGCTGCGGAATTAACATCAAAAGGTGATGTAACTATAAAGATAAGCTGACCAATTTCCTAAAAATTGAAAATATCGGTAGACTGGTTATATGAAAACAACACGCTGATACTTTGTGCAAAACAGTAACTGAAATACGTGTAGCGTCACACAATTGAGCGATCAAAGTAACATTCCCAGACCACATAATGAGCAACCATACCACAGGCGCACAATCGTCTTACAGACACACCAAACCACAGGCACACATGATCAGTCACTTTCCTCGGGCAAACTTAACGATACAGTTCAGTCCGATAACTTCACCCATCTGCATGAGTAAACAACTTACCTGGGTCTTTTGTGAATGAAAGAACAAATACTGTCCTACTGTGACAAGTGAATGTAGAGTGAATGATTACTTCCTGTAAATCATTGTCAATACCTAGAAAACGCCATCAAACACACTCTCGACTTTCGGATCAGTTTTATCGGCATTACTGCTGTAGGCGTACTGATTTTATTTGATCATTGTTTGTATTGCAATTTATTTGCAGAACCTGATGCAGTTTGGATGTTTAACTATTATATAGGTACTAATTACGAAACATTGTAAGCAGCAACCCAGCATTCAGAAAAACTATCAAATGCATACCATTAAGCAGAATGGAGTACAACACCGAGAAATTTTTGTAAGCGTGCTCGAATGAACCAGTTACAGTCAGATTGAATCAGCCGGTAATTTGCAGTACCCGTCGTAAAGTCAAAATTCTACACAACCCATTCCGCCCTAACTGGAATCCATAGGGAAAAGCTAGTCGAGACAAAAGTGAGTAGACGTCGAGGACGTTACAATTTAATAAATGGAGCGTACGGAAGACACCAGTTTTCATTCAACTCCACAAATGACACTCTATTGGCTCGATATAAACTAGAGCTTGTACGCACCCACCTGATACAGGAAGCTGAAGTGACAAGTAAACGACACATACTTTTCGACATACACTTCATGAAGAACACTTCCACTTCTGCATTTATCCAGCAGAGACAGAGAAGGCTATTTCCCAATCAGTCATTTGTGCTTGAAGAGCAAGGTATATACCTACAAATCGAACTGCGATGTGATCATCCCCATCCGGTGGATTCGAATAAGGATGAGCACTAATACAAATAGACATTTCACTTGCTGACTTGCCGCAAGTGTAATCAACAAAAACTAACAGAGACATGAACAGCTCAAGTGAACCCTAAACATAATACGGGTGTTTGCTTTTGTGAGACAAACTGGGTAACATGTGAGCTGCGCAAACCTAGACATCAGTGAAAGTAATCTCAGTCCTGGATCACGGCCGCGTAATTGGGAGCCCCCATTCACCTTGAGCTACCTCATACAACACCAAATGATCGAGAGAACGGGAGAGTGACTGATAAGCATAGCAGTCTTTATATTAGTCCAGGCTGTAAATAAGTTATCTGCCAATTCCACGAAGGGTCTCCTTGGCTGAATCACCTTTGGCAACAGGTAAATAGGTTCAAAGCACAATGACAAAATAAAACTCGTCGGAGACAAAATAATTTTCAACTTCTACGAATATTATCATGTTATGTTAAATGTAAAGGCTAACCAGTCAGTAGTTAAGAAGTAGTTATGATCACGATGAGTGAATCTGAATCACACGACACTAATCAATCAGAACAGTAGTCAACAGTGTGCGTAATTATCAGATAACAAACTGCTCAAGTGATTTTGCTAATAACCAACGTTGTTTTCAATACCAGACCGAATATTTACTAAAACTTTTGATATTCAATAGACATGTATAAGTTCAGAGGCTCTCAATCGTCAGTCCAGGATTAAGTCTAACTACTATACTAAAAGCCATCAATGAATCCACGTTTGGGGTGGCTGGCTATGCAAGTACGAAACCATCGGGTTTCCCATGTACCGTGAAAAACCAGACAAGCAAACCTAAGCTACTCGCAGGTAACAAGTAGTTACACAATGTCTACCGAAAGTCGGTATCCACTTTAACAGGGAAATGAGGGTCAAATGATGACGGGCCGAAACTAAGATGGCATTATTTCCTAATATCGAGCTAACGGGTGCGCGCATAAGTCTAACAGCCAGTACCTCTGCCAAAACCCTGACGCGTTTTCGGTGAAATACCCGTCCTTTATCCTGCAATACACACACTATAGTCTGTCACGTAAGTTAACCTGACAGAAAGCAAGACGCAGAGACGTCAAATAGAGCCTGGGATGTGGACATCTGAAAATCGCTGTTACGGCACTCCATTTTCCCGTCCGAAACCGCCTCCTTCCTCGAAAATACAATTTTGTCCAATAAAAATGAGCAGAAACGTCCGGAACAGACGAGAGTCAACCTTCGCAATTTCTTTTTATCTGTTTGACCTTATTCCGCCATGCTTATTGGTTGCTTAGTGGCCTTAACTACTACTTTCAGTAACTGGCCTTCGATATTCTGTTTCGAGAAAGTTTGCAGGTCGCTATGCGCCACATAATTACCCTATTTCCTCCTTGCGGCTCGCGTTTACGGAGGACAACAAGGTGGCTTGTTGCACCCGCCTTTTAGTCTGACTTGGAGGCAATTAACTGAGACACTCGCGTCATTCTTAGGAGTAGGATTTTCTGTTTTCTTTATTACAAGCAGTTGAATTCGATTCTTATCAAGCACAAACGTGAAGGAACCAGTGTGTTTATTTTTTCAAAAGGTTTACAACACACACAGCCATGCATTTAAAATATCATGCTGCATCAAGTATCAAAAGTCATTAACTTTCAAAATCTATAAAGTTCACATACACTATACTGCTTCGTACTTAACCACTAGGATAAACGCTGGGTAGTTTTTTAGGCCTAGATAAATCACACTCCGACAGCATTCACAGAAAACGCTTGATGATTGTGTCATCTAACTAAGAATCCAATATCTCAAACAATTCCTGAAATGGTGTAACCACAAATTAAGTAAGAAAACTCCTTTTTTCATTAACAACAACAGTTATTGCCATCGTCTGATAAAAGATGACATGTGTTCAGTACTGTAAAATAAAGTGAACTTTAAAATCACTGGAAGTGTTGAGTTCATAAAGAATGTCTCCATCTTCGGCGCCGTCTAAGTAACATGATGGTTTGGAATTACGACAACTATTCGTGAGTTACGCTGACAATATCGCCAGTCAAAGTGGACTATTTGATGCGGAATGTACTATAAAATAAACAGAAAGGCGAGGCCGTGTACAACTAGATGACACACATTTTCGTGGACTTTACAGATACCAGATTGTAGAGCGGCTAAGAAATGACACGTAATCCAACTCAACGATGTGAATACTGCTGCCTTTTTAGAGTTGTTTGTGAAGTAAACACGTCAAATGAAGAGGAGTTACTAGAATCGAAAGGCAGATACTTTTTTTAGGCAACTAAGAATTGGTTGTTTGTCTTAAAAAGTTAGGGCACAGTGATGCCAATTTTCTGTATACACTGGAGTTTGACGAACTAGTTTGCCTGATTTTTGCGTCCTCTTAAACTAGGGCTATTACATACGACTATCTGGCAAGTAAACATCAATCTCCATTTGCACAAGTTGCTCAAGACACCCGAAGTCCCACCTATCACCAAAGTGGGACGAACAATAACGATAGTTAGCAGAGATAGTAGTGAGGTTGTTGCGCCCGTAATAAGTTCAGAAAAGAAAAACAGGAGCACGGGGAACACATGACCATGTGGGATCACAGATGAACGAGAACTATTGAAATTGGTCATAAATGAGCGTGTGGGAGTGATTGAATTAAATGCGTCAGTGTGTGTGCCTTCAAATCGTCAGCGTCAGGCCACTGAATGCATCGACTGACTGGAATCGGAAGCACTGTCACAAATTAGCAGGAGGATGATAGAGAGGAGTGGGGAAGGCAGTGCATCAGGTAGCGTGAACCGCGTCAAACCGCTCACCGTTCAAAACATGATCAAAACAGATAGGCACGGAAACAAAACGCACTGGGTGTAATGACGCAACGATGCAGAAGAAATTCGAATTCGAACATAGTCTGAATGTACAAGAGTGAATTGGAAAGAACGTATACGGGTGCGAACTAATCCACATCCTCATCAGCATCGAAGTGCTCTTTCGGTTGAACTGATTTTGAGTCTTTGTGGTGAAAACCAGAAGTCAAACCTATGTTCAGCGAATCGATGAGGTCGCTACCAGGTGAACGTGAAGACAAAGTCGATGAAGATGAAGAAGATCCAACAGCGGTGTTAGGTGAACTAGACGACGAGGAGGAGGATGAGGACGACGACGAAGAAGAAGACGAGGATGTGAGACGATGACGATTCGAGTCTCTTGAGTTAGAACTAGACGAATTTTGGGGCCGATGATGTTCAGACGAATTGCTGTTGTCCAGCGATTCATCCATGCAATCTCGCGTTCGCGTTGTCAATTCACTACGTTCTACTGGACAGTGAGGACGACTGAGAACGAGAAACGAACCGGTTATGCCTGAACTAGTATCATCCCCATCGTCGTTGTCTGTCGATTCATCTGAGCCATTTGAATCAGGTCCCGAGACACGTCGATGCGTGGCACGAGCATGCAGCTGAGCAACAGATTCGATGGCCGACAGAATCTGAAAATAAAACAAATCGGTAGACATGTTTACGTTCTGCTTATGCAACATAAAGACCCCCAATCAATCCGGAGTGTTAGTGTCGTGGTAGAAAGAATAGTGAGGCTAACCGAAAAGGGAATTCTCGTGATAAACAACTCATGTGGGAGAAAAAGAAACCTGACAGCACGAATAAAGAAGTCGGATCACGAAAGCTAGGACGGCACATTAACATGAGCCCTCTGTAGTCTCTGTCTAAAAAGACAAGATTTATCAATACAGTTGTGAGAGGGCTAACCACTAAGAATCAGGTGTTCGCATATGTTCTCAACAACATACGAACAATGTGTACTTTATAAAAGAAAAATATAACAATGGTGCGAAGTGACCCTGTTCTTCACCGAGTCTGTTGATCAGGGCGTGTTGATGACGTGGATTAAGGAGTCCCAAATACGATTGGTAGACATCTGACAGCATGACCGTGGAATAAGAAAGTGTCCATCACTGTATTAGACACGGTGAGTCTTTGTAACTATCGATGAGATAGCTCAACTGCTAATATTATTAGTGGAAATTCCTTACGATTGAACTACATCACCTTTTCGATACTCTTAACAGAAAATAGGAACAGAACAATTCTCATAGTTAAGTCCACACGAATCAGACATGTGCAAGAGCAGTTGGTACCGCTCAGCCAGCGAGGAGCGGACAGCAGTAGAACAGTTAATCACTGCTGTCATTTCCACTAATGAATCATCACGCTACATGTCCGTCGTGGTAACCATATATGGATTGGGTCAATAACAACGTGTAACGTTAGAAGGTTCACCTGGTCATCCAGTCGCACCGTCTATGATTTTCATCACAATACTTTTCGGTTCAATATTTCAAGGTGAAATCGTGACTTACCAGTTTGTCTTCCACATTTCAATCGATCGCCTAATATTGCCGTCTTTGTGAAGCAGTGTATCAAGTTCACTCGCACACTTCTGAGTTAGGGGAACCAAATATGGTCGCCAGTAGGGCCGAGTGAGAAATCGTGGCTAGACGAATGACCCACAACTCCCCAAAGGTCATGCAAGAAGCGATGTAAATAACAAGAGTTGTATCAACAAACATGTTTATATGTTCCAGACGAACGGATATTCAACCAGTGCACGTGCGTAACAGTGCACAACCGATCTATCCAGGGTGAGTGCTACAAACTGCCAGTACTGTTTCATGTACACAACATACAGGATAGGTGTCGTTCATTACTATTTTCGTCCATATTGAACAATGATGGTGATTAGGACATCCAACGGTGTCCAGTTTAATCGCCCATACTGCTATGTAGAGCAAGAGACATACAATTCACCTAAACACAAGGCAGCGTGAGATTCAAAAGAATCGCAAATGACATAGGCGAAGTTCAGTTGGAACAAACATCAAAATGACAGTTCGACATTATCCTCAGCCAGTTCAACCTAGTGAGCGTACAGAAGACACACACTATTGCATAGAACAATTACTGAAACACCGAATAACCAATCAAATAAGCTTTCGGTAAGTAAAGACCCGGTTCGACTGATCATACCGCTCCAAACAAAAATGATGAAGTCATTGTCAGAAATCAACATGGCACGATGACAGGGCAACGTGAATGATTTCAGGAACCATCGTTATGATTAGCTGATATTTTCCAGAAGTAGTACTTTTTTATTTGCCTACAATTACTATCGTAGCTGGGGCAGTGGACAAAAGATAGAAGCGCAGTAGATGAAATACTATGACCCACTAAACAATTAGAACGCGTGAGAGAAAATCAGCCCTTTGAAATCGTTACCGAATAAGATCTCTCCGACTATTCTAACGGCATAAAAGTTCTGGTTGTTAGCGACCGACCACTGCTCTTCGATTGACAACGGAGCTTGTCTGACCACTTTACAGCAGAGGAAACTAATGGCTTTCGACTGAGGCATTAAGTGGTGGCTTTTACATTCCGTTAAAAGTGAAGCTGTACATAATTCAACCTAAACAAATGTGTAAACAGATGTTCCAACTCGTCCCGAACAAACGGAAATATCAGTGGCTAACAAGAAACCATCGCATGAATTGAATGACAACGAGAGCCAGCTAAGTAATCCAGAACCTGTGCGAACAATTTAGTTACGTCGATTTCCAGTTACTCCCATCCAGAGGCAACAGAAAATCGTCACTTGTCTCGGTTCGATACTATTACGCCACAGTGAATGGTATTTAACCTACTTCATACAGACACAGATGTGAGCCATACCCGTTTGCCTCTGGGATTGCATAAAAAAAACCACTGACCAGTTCGAGTGGTCAATTTGGAAGTACTTATACATAAAACAAACGGTTATCACGTGTTCATGCTAGTCTTAAACACGCAGTGATGAATTAATCAAAACATGAATATTTAACAACGTGCTATTAGGACAAAAAAAAACAAATGCAAACACAAGTGAAAAGCAGAAGAAAACAGTACAGATCACATCGTGATGTTCATTACTGCTTATCAACGAAAAAAAAACATAAAGGGATTCTTTTCATGTTGAACATCGCCCACAACTGATTGCAGCTGTTCCATTCCCACTGACTTTCCAGTCGGCCCCTTTTGAGCAGCAGAGAAGCATTAGACTCGAGTTTCGCTCTTATTAGAGCTGCTCGTTAATGATACATATCATTGCCACTGTCGGGACTAGAACTCCGGCCACGCTTTCATGAGGCAACTGTGTTGATCACTGCGCCGTCAACCTCACATTAGGCACGACCGAATTATCATGTCATCTCACAAGCGAGAGTGGTTCAGCGTTCATATATTTATTTTTCCGAAACAAACTTTAAATAGGGCAATCAAAAACGTTAACGCACACGATTTATGGCCTGGCAAATTTCTCTGTATATTATCAAGTGCGTACTATGTGCATTTTTCCAATGTGTCAGTTGTGAGTAACAGTATAGAACATGCTGAATAAGTTCTGACAACGCTCAGCGGATTGCATGCCAACATTATGTTCTGAACATGAATGTAATGTCTCCGTTCGCTAAATTCCATACCATTTACCGAGTTTAATGTAGTCGCCAGGTCGACTACATTGTTATGACGGGAAGACAACCGAAGTTCCTGATCTCGGAACACATACCAGTATAGATGAGAAACCATATGGCGTAGATACAAGCTGACATTCATGTGTGCGCACAGCAAACACGACACAGACCACCAGCATCAGTGATCGCTCGTCATCTCCTGGAGAGTCATCACCAGAGGGATCTCACGCAAACATTCACAGTTATTTACACAACTGGTAAAACCCAGTTGTTGCGATGTGTTGAGGCAGTTACTTTGAGACGCCGATGTCCACCTCTAGGTATGTATAAAGACTCATTTGTTAGCTTGGCATTGCCATGGTGACAATGTTAAAGACTGATTAGCGAATAGCCCCGCCGTATGTTTCTCTTGTATGTTTAGTTACATAGTTGATCCCTGTTGATTTGTTTCGTTGGTACACACTTGATAACATAAAGAAAAACTTCCTTTTTCCCCTGACAAACTTTGTGGCCAGTTGCGGATCTCCTAACTTTACCATACAGTGTTGAAAAGATGTTCATAGCCTGACAATCAAGAGTTCTGTATCTACGAATACAGGAATGATCAGATAACTACAGCAACTCACAAACCTCGTATAACACACGGCAGTACACAATCCAAGAACAGATCGATCTTAAAACATTGGAAAAGTGAGTGGTTATTTTCCACTGTACATTCGACTAAACACAGCAAGTTCCAAAGGTCATGCGGACCATAGACTTTTGAGGCGGAACGAATTGGGAGCACAACCGTTTACTATTCTCGAAGCACAAATGTGCACAAGCACGAGAATTTCACAAACAATTTTAACAATATACAACGCCAGACAAACGTGGTACAAAACGGAACAAGTCAGACGCAGAGAATGTGTGTGGCATATAAAACACACTGGCACTTCACTGATTTGTGTGCCAAGCGAATGAATGGAAATAAACGCCTGAGATGAGTAGTGCCAGTATCTGGCATCAGGCATCGTCTGAGCATTAGTAAGTGCGCAGAAAGAAAGACAGAAATAGTGAGAACCGCGGCGAAACAGATCACACCGTACAATCTAGACGTATTGCTGTCAAGAAAACTAGGCATAGACATTGAATATGTGCGTATAACGATAGGAGTCAAGTACACACTAACATTGGTAAAACTTTGAGACGTGAAAAAAACCGTCTATCGAAAATACTTGTCAAAACACATTGTCACGTGCGATGGTCGTTTCTACATAGATGAGTAACACAAACAACAGATATCGATGTTCCGCCTGAGCCAAACAAAATAAATCATATACACATAAATAACCAACCCGAGAATCAGCCTCTTCCAGGCCGTCCAATTGGCTGCGTTCGCTTGTTCGATTGATCCAGTTTTGTGCAACACGCTGAAAACAAAATGGACGCACAGCTTAGAGATGGACACAAACACAGAAGACATGTGCAAGTGTATAAGATTAAGGCCAGTCAACTAACAAAGACCTGTGAAACCTGGAAATTTGTAAGATTAGAGGAAGTAAGCAGAAATATTTATTGCAATGAAAATGACTTAGGATGAACGGGTACAGACTCATCTATAGAGCAGGTCTATTGACAGATTTTCGATTGTATATTATACTAACATTATCAGGTTGTCCAGTCGTCCCAGATTCCAACCCAGACGTTACTGGAGCACAAACTCGGTTGAGAAACCGTGCGAAAATGTCATTTATATAGTTGAAGTGACAAATTACTGGCTGAGTTTTAAACACTCTTCACGGATTCTAGCTGAAGAAACCTAGGCTATACAGAAACGAAAATCATCTAAACCGATTAGACGCGAGTGGGAAATCAGTGGAAACAACGCACGATTGTCTTGGGAACAAACTGGATGATCTGGTCCTAGACAGTCAAACCCAGATACCGCATAAACTAAGAACACAGCATACATATATATAACACAAAATATAGTGCACCAATAGGCATAATGTCACATAACGCGGGCCTGATAAAAATAGTAAAACTGGTTGCGATTCCATACTATATCCGACGGCATCGTTGAACACAAGCATTCCGAATTCTTCAGTTCCCAATCAGGAAAACAGACTGAATCGATGGAAGAAAGCCCAAGTTGTTCCATGTCTCGACATCAGTCCACCGGATGACTGCTGCGCTGCCAAACCCGGTTCCCCAAATAAGATTCGAAGAGTTTAGTCTATAAAAAAAACATTCATTCGACGATTCATTTAACGACAGCACGTCGTGTTGGATTCAGAAATGTTCAGTATCGTGGTTGGAGATGTGCTGTCGAACAGTCTCGTCGGTCATATGGTGAGACTATCACATACAAGCAATCACGCGCAAGTATCGACTACCCATGACAGGTAATCAGAGTACATATTCTGCATGTACGCGCCAGGAATGGCAACCCTATGGTAAGGTTGAAGGTACGGATGCAAAGTACGTCGTCGTTTAGTGGATAAGCCCATGTTGCGACATTTGAGAAGCGACTATGGACCCTACCACTCAGATCTCCACTCATATAAACGCAAGCTTTGAGCCTAGGATACAAAAGTCTTCTTCTAGAAGGGATAATCAGGAGAAAGTCGCAGTGTCTCTATAGGAAGGGATGACTCATTTTGAATCCGCAAGCAGCATAGAAGTAGTATGTCTTAATTCGCCATTAATGTAGGTCTGCAAAGAGAATCCATGGAGATGTATAGTAAAAATAAAGCCCAGTGGTAGTATACTGCTGTCAAGAATGGCGCCAATACGGAAGCGTAAAGAAAGAGGGCTCTGTAAATCAGTTCAAGGTGTATATTTTTCAGAACCAGAAGCGGAACCCTTGTTATCGTGGAACAAATTGTCTTGACTGGTGAGATGACGCCAGTCGGGAAAAAATATATGCCCATACCTACTAGTTAGTAAAACAGATGTCAGTTTAGTCAACTATCTTTGATGAGGAATGTGGATCAGCATATAAAGTTTGCCACAGTAGTCAACATACCCACATTAGTATGCAACACAAACCGCGGCAAATCTTTGGCACAGAACAATACCAGTATCACTATTGACGGGACCGTTCAGAAGTCACTTGAAATATCTCGTTCGTTATTTACCACTCCGTCGTCTTCTTCAAGGACATTGTGAAGCTTGCCACATATTGCAGCTTATGGTCTAGTTTTAAGTTTATTTACCGTTATCGGGATGAGCCCCATCAATAACAGTGAATGCCATAAAGCTTTCGACTAAACTCAAAGGAATGTCATTTGGCATGTATTCAAGGGTTTCTTAACAAACTGGCTGGGCTTCGCAGTTACAGATGCAGACTTGATTGGTCAAGGCCATTGCATCCAAAAACAATTAATTCTACGATAGATATGAAAAAACGGAACGCACTTTCCTTGTAACTACCGGTCGCAGTCCACATGCCTGTCTAGCATAAAAAGTGGTGTAAAATGATTATCCTGTAAAACATTTCGAAATGTTTAATTACCCTGGCACCCGGGAGTTGTGGGTTGTTAGCTAAATTTGCGGACAAAAAAGGTATTTGCATATGAACTTCAGCATGTGAGATACAGCGATTTAACATAAGAAAGACTAAGTTGTTTGCATTCGCAATAGCATCAGTCACTCTAATCAACTGAGCTTGAAAAATACCCGTGGTCATTTAAGCCCTTAGTTGGTAGTGCAATAATCCCCAATTTTTAGTTGTCGAGACCCTTTAAAATAACGAGATTTCGAGCTTTTTAAGTAGCTAACGGTGATAAGGTATCCCCTTTAGTAGTCGATAACGGAGCATCATAGTATATAGCTTCTAGGAAAATTTGTCTTTTTAGTACCGATCAACACTTATCATCATACTCTGTCCAGTAGTCTGGCGAATTAAATCAAGGGAGGACATGAAAGTTAAGTTGGATTATCGGGGACAAATGAACGAAGTTGTGGATTTATTTCGTCAGGATGAGCTCATGCGACGTTACTTCATTCAATTGGCTGCAAAACCTGAAGTGACCACTGGGTGATTACCATCAGCCATCTTGTCAGGAAGATTAACAAAATTCGCTGTTACAGCTAAACTTTATCTTTATTGCAAACAACTGTACACCTGAGTATCTCCTCTAGGCTAACTACTTGGACTATTGTGGTAGTAATCTCAGTCTTTAGATCATGATAAAGGGGTCTTTCGTTCGGGAGCAGTATTTATAATCAACCTCAAGGGGGAGGAAGCAATGTCGCTTCTAAACAGCTGCCTCGCAGGATTATTGCATTCACCATCCGTGAATTAGTTACCAGTAGAGTAGGTATTAAATTAAAAAACTCATTTAACAAAACAAGTCCATGACCTCGTATTACAGGAGCATTGGTAACGCTAACTTACCAATTCTAGATCCTGTCTGTTAAACGGTAGCAGCGTTTGCGGAACAACCGGTTGTAATTCCTCGCATGAATCAGCTGGATGCAGGTTCGACTTGGACGGTAATCGAGGACCGATGAGCACAGGCGCGTCAGAACTATTCGATTTAGTTGAAGTCGTTTCTTCTATCATCTGTTCCTGGCTAACACTAGATTGACGTCTGCGATGTTTCATCCTACTTCGACGACCACGATTTTCCAAAGAAATGTTACGACCTTCACCATCACTGTGAGCGGTTGCCCGATCAATCGGTTCTTCACAAACGTGAATTTCCTCGACGGAATCACTCATCGGTGAAGAAGAACGACGCCGACGTTTGCGTACTGCAGATAAAATAGCGTCACAAGCGGCAGCATCCTGACTGAGCAGTTCCTGCTGTGTATTAGTCGAATTGTGCATGTTTTTTCGATTAGATACGCGGAACTCATCTACAGTCTTCATTTCAACATCATCCACGAGAGCAGAAGATGAATTTGGTGAACAGGAAGTGATATCGCCATCGATGGATGGAATATCGAAATTTGTCTCTGAATCTGCATTTCCACGTGTCGTCGTTGTTTGTGTGAAAGAATTAGAAGGCACTTGGCATTGCGCTATATCAGAATGCAACACTTTGGCCAGTTGTGATTTTCTCAATTGACGAATAACCGGAGGAACTTTACTAAATGTGTATTTCAAATGTGTGCCATAAGATCCATCCTCGTCATCGTAAAGCGGTCGAAGTGGAGACCAAATCTGAGAAGAGATGAGAGAGAGAGAGTAGTAAATACATTGAAGCGCAAGTTCCGATCAACACAGGAATAGGACAATAACCTAGATACGCGGAACTCATCTACAGTCTTCATTTAAACATCATTCACGAGAGCAGAAGATGAATTTGGTGAACAGGAATAGGACAATAACCTAGGTAACACATTCAAAATGGAGGGGTTCACGAGATGGTGAAGACTGACAGGTTAAAAAACCACTAGATAACACGGTTAGTTGACATCGCACTGGCAGAGTAGTCAACATGTTCAGACTGTCTGTCTATTTGATCCAGATAGGCGTCCTAAATGTCAATGGGCGATAGTTGTGTAGTTGTGAATTCAAGCGTCCAAACGATAGGCGCAGTAGGTCGTGACGACGTGACACATGAATGCTGTCGCAAATGCACTGGCCGTCTAGGAATGATAGATCATCAACGTATTCACAGAACAGTGTCAATGAAAAGGCGTCGAGTACATTAGGTAAGTGTAAGTAAGTCAATTATGGTTTTCCGATAATATCAACTAGCGATCCTAATCGTTTGATAACCCTCCGCTCCTTTGGTTTGGAAGCTTAGGCCATGGTGGACCTCGGTGTTTTCTTTTCTCTGGCCTTTTATTTGACTGTATGCTGAAGGTTTCCGGTTCAAAGTTAACCTCAAATTTTCCATCTTTTGCCAAATTAGATCTCACCATCAGAGTCTCTATCTTTTTGCTTTCGACAGACAAAGGTTTCACTTTCGTACTAGTCTACTAACTGATTAATCCGTATGGACTCGTTGGATTACAAAGGTTAACATTGCTTGTACATTGTGTGAGTGGAACTTCAAGCGATACAGCACAAGTCACCTGTGGTGACAGTTATGCTTAGGCGTCCTTTGACTACGATTATCAAGATAGGTTCATCTGAAAGGATGCCGTCATACACGTGTGGAAAATAGTTAAACATCAAACAGAGAACAGTGAATTGTTTACAGGGTTATGTGGATACAACTAATCGGTATTGGTTGCGTTTTCAATATTGTATTATTTGATCGAGTAACCGTATTTTGAGGCGCGATATTGTAGATGATCATCACATCAAATAATGTGAGAAACACTCAGAAAGACTGAAGGATAATACTACTACCCAGCGAAAGCGGTATTAACGTCTAGTAGCACAATCCAAACAGATAACAAAGGTAGCGATTACCTTAAAATCATAGTCCAGGCCAGCTGAAGCTAGCACAGGCAAGGTTGGATGAGATTCAATCACATTAACTGCACCATCAGCGTCCGCATGCAGCCACTGAACAATACCTTCGGATTCGCGATCCCACACGTAGAAAAAGCCGTCATCGCTGCCACTAACCACGTATTCACTGTTTGGGCCGAAGAAAGTGGCACTGACAACTGAGAACCAAAAGCCGAGAAGAGACAAAGAGGTAATATTTAGGTGAGAAACAAGTGTTAGACACCAACGATAGGGAACACTATCTGAGAAAGGTTCTTAGTCGGAAGTAGAAAGTGGAACCAAACTAGTGCTCCCCTTGTTCGTTATCAAAGTGAAATTCAACGGGGGATATTCAGGTAGCCCCAGTACTATTAAATCAAACAAACTGTGAGCACATCGGCATCGACAACAATACATTTATGGTTGAAGTTAATGAATAAATGCCGTGCAACCAGAGGGAGAACAAACTCTAATCCAGACGTACACGGTTAATCCAAATAAATTCACAGAGCAAATGAGACAAAAAGATACGGATTGTAAACGACCGATCTCCGAGGTTGTCCTCAGAGTCAAGAAAAATTATTACTATAATTATTAATATTATACATATATGTACTACTTAACGCGAAGTGGAAAACGTGCCACGGTTTGTTCATTATGCACACGTAATGATTCACCGGGTACACGATTATGCTTTGCAGCGTCTATAATAAAGCCAGAAAAGCTCCATATCTCGGTGTACTTTTAGCTAAGCCTAGTGTCTGTATTGGTCAAAATTAATCAATTTGGGGAAAAAGTTGGCTCACAGAGAGCAGTTGAAATCGAATGGTTGCAGCATAACATGCTGCTCGTGGATAACACAACCATACAAACATGGCGCTTTCGGAAGTTTTGTAGAGGTAACCAATTTAAAATAACCATCAGCACAGAGTATGGTGTTGAAAACGTACGTACGCAAAAGAAGACCACGTGATACTAAGCAATCCCAGGTTTATTGAGTTGCAATGGCTACTTTACAGACACAAAGCTGCAGTAAAATGGAATCTTACTGACCTTAAAGCATCGACACTTTGATCCCTTTCCTCCAACCAACCCCAATTAGCAATCATTTGCCAAAACCTACCCCGCCTGCGAGCATAACCACAGCGAACTTGTGTTTGTGCATTGTTTAATCACCTTGTTCTCGTTCTATTCTTGACCAATAACTTATCTTACCGTTACTTAATTTGATATATGATTGTACCAGACTGATATAAGAATTTATTGAAAAGTCCTGTTAGATGAAAATATTTGTTTTCATGATTTCTACGGGACCTTCAATTACATGATCCCAAAGCCTTAGTTTCTCACGAATTTGCTTAGCTCTGTTTGTCGCCCGTTTGCTTCAACATGTGAAACGCTTGAATAACTTGTTCTACTCAGAAGCCCTTCATTACAAACCCGATGCAGCGTCTCAGTGCGATATTGACTGACCATTTTGCTGGCACAGCCGTTTGCGTGAGCAGCCAGCAGTGACTGGCTGTAGACTTTCGTGAATCGACAGTTGATCTCGTGTCGCCGTGAGCTACAGAAAAATTAGCACGGATCGGATGATGAAGCGCTGTACGTGGCGCGATGCCACGTAGAATTGAAGCATTTGAACGGACGCACAAAAGTTTGTTTTGTTACCGTGATGGGTGACTGTGTCAGAGAAAAAAGGGGGTGCAATTTACACACAATCATGGTGGAATGCGGCCGCGATCCAACGGGCTGGTTTTGGCTGAGATGGATGGTTTATGCGTGCGCGATAAGTTATTTAAGCCAGTCTGATTGAACATTGAGGTCGATCGTGATGATCGATTAGTAACATCCTCCATACATGTTTCCTGAATGTATTGTGAACAGAAGGGGACCTTCTGGTCATGCACAGATTTATCGGACAATGGAAGGGACGGTTCGAGAGGTCTCCTTTTGACAAACAACCTACTGGAGCATACTCAAGCTGAAAACCAACACACTGTACGAAAGTAAAGATGACTGGATTCAACCCGCGACTATGTGTTTTCAAAGCTGATAATGGTGCCGACGTGGAGACTCGAAACAACTCACATTGCAAAACCGGTTTAGACATACCCCAAAAATGAACACAGCTCCTGATATGAAGACTTTTCATGAGACGACGGTTAAGTGGATTCAATGGTACAGATATTGTCGTTGTCTGATTAAGTTGTCAGTAAATTAAAAATGACCGACGAAACAAGGCAGTAGAGGCGGAAAGGAAGCTAACCACTCAGCAAATGCAGTCTGACCACCACTTGTAACTCGGCTAGTTGTTCGTGGAGTGTTGTGCCTGATTGTCTGAGTTCAGACATAAGGGTATAACGATCAATGGTTGTATGAAGGTTAAGCATCAGAAGCAATCGTTGATGTACTGCCATCAATGATACTAATAGGGTTTTACTATTGTTTAACGTAAAGAAACAGAAGCCGGAAGCCATATGGAGGAACAAATGTACACAGAACTGAAAACCCTGAATTTTATAATCTGTACTACAGGCACTAACGCTGGACTGAATCAGCAAAGCTATTTGACTACAAAGAACTGCACTGCCGAACAAAATAAAGTGCAAACACTATCAATAATGACAGCAGCGCGTTAGAAATCGGTACTACTATAACGTAGATGCGCTTCTCTAAACCTAAGGGGTCGAACACATGAGGCAGCTAGCTGTAGACTACACTAACCTATGCCTACCAAAGGCAGCGGCTTGGAATGGAGGACTCAAACCGTCTTCAACTATTCGACCATCGACGTTTACGATCAACTGCATGTACCGGCTGATATCAGCAAGTTAGCAACAATCGAACTGGCAAGCGATTACTTAGGAGTAGCCCTAATTGTTTAGTCTTTGAAGACGCATATGTTCATTGTCTGTCACACCAACCGCTTTTTATTGATGCTCCAAGCGACAGAGGTGTGAGACACATGGTGGGCTGCAGATACCGCCCTACTAACACTTTCAACATGAGTGTTTACATGCAAGGAATATTGATGTTGTACATCTAAATTGAGAGATTTGACTGGAAATCAGGTTCCGCCCTTATCACTGTTTTGTTTCTAAGCTAGGGTTTATTAATTCATATGAACCACTACTGCTTTGAAATCGATTATAATGGTAGCCAAATGAACATAAAACAAAACTTAATACATAACGAATGAGGTGGAGCAGTGGTAATTATAGCCCGGAATAGTTGATAATAACTGACGCTCGGATCGCGCAACTAGGATTGGTTAGGACTGGGTCAAACGAAACAGGACCAACAAGACGAGGGCGTGGCTCAATGCAATTACCATCAAACGAGTCACAGCAGTACATACGAACCACACTGAATCTTATCGCAAGGTTATTGAGCACGAATACAACTTATTCGTAGACTGGAGTGAGTGACGACGATATGGTTTGACAATTCGTGCTGCCATAGAAACTCCACAAATACGACCTCCATGAGCACTTACGCAAGTGGCCAGAGGAATGTTTAACTGAACGCAGGTTCACTGCCAAGGCGAATAGAGAGTTACCAGATCGGACCTTTCTCATTAACGCCGTTCTGCAAGGATCTAGTTCAGAGCCATGCTGTTAACCCTTTTTGTTCCCTAGCTACGCAACACTGTCAAATCCCCGACGGCGCTATACGCTGACGACATGAGTCTCTAAGGTAACCGACTGTTTGAACAATGTGGAAATCTTGCATGAAGACTTGAATTGTCTAAACCAGTGGCTCACAGAAAGCAACTTGCTGTTCAAGGTCGTCAAGTACACTCATCCATATTCACCATCAAAATTGTACGGTTATTAGCAGCGTGACAATAAACTACTCTTTTCCGTAAACGGACGAAACATAAGAACCGTACTGACAGACAATTTAAACCTGTTCATAAAATTTGCAGTCATCGCTAAAAAAAACAAGTGGTATTGCCCCTCTTAAAAAATAATTTGCAGAACCTTCCATCCTGAAGTCTTTCCTAGCTTCTTCGACTCCACAAACGGCTCATATACGAATACGAACGGAGGTCTGTCGTCATCATCCGGAGAATGACTTGACACTCATTTAAAATGTTCACAGACAAGGCACAAGAGTTAGGGGGGCCATGAAAATCCTTTCTCCAAGTAGATCAATGCACTACAAACATCTAGAAGAGACTTAGGTTCCACTCACACACAAAAAACCCACTTCCTAGGTCATCTACTGTTAGACCTCTTATCAATCTCACCAATGAATCTAACTAGTCCTCACCTCCACCCAGACTCACTGCACACATGATCGCCACAATGGCCAAAAAGAGAACATTTCTAGTATTGAAAACGAACGTGTTCATTACACTCCTGTTTAAGGGAGGCATGACATTTAAACCACTCACTGAACTGAAAAATCTTAGCTGTATCAGTGAGGAGCTGGTCCACATCCAAACACATGTTCAGAAACGGTCTTCAGGACAAGTTAACTCTCCAAGATGAGTTACTGTTTGTGTACTGTATCTCTTGCAGTTTTTATACGGTAGAATCTATCGGTCAAACCTGAGCCACAAAAACCAATGCCGGTGTAACCACGTCACACTTTGTCGCAAACAACAATCAAATAAACCTGTTTAAAGCATTTCGAGCGGCAAACACACTTTCACGGCGGACAGGCAACGGATTTTTGTGAGCCTGTATCGACCACCATCGGACTACGTTAGCCGATACTTTGTGTACAAGACCTTACTCGGTCTCGGATGGATTCGACTGTTCTTGGAACTACACTCACACAAATGAATATCGAACATGGGACGTAAATTTATCTGGCGTCCAGAACGGTAAATGACGACTTACTGTTTGTGATTTTTATGAATTTGACTTTCGTCAATTAAACATCTCATATCTTTTCTAAGATTGTTGACAAATGTATTGACTTGAAGATGAATTATAGAAAACAAACATGAATCACGTCCTGTGTCTCGTGAATAAATGCGATTTTTTTAAATATTACACAGAAAAGTCACCTGCAAGATCATGCGGGTCACCATCAACATTTTAAACAATGATAACGCGAAAGGCGAAAGAACGATGCGGTTCAGACAGTCAATCAACCCACTTGTCTGCATATTTCGGTGACCGGAATACTTATGCAAATATGGAGTGGAAGGCCGACGCACATCGAACAGATATATATCGTCATCGTTGTACGAGGCCAAAATAACTGTAACAAGAGAGAGAGGAAGATTAGAAAAAAAATAGCAGAAGCCAGGAACAATGTAAAATGTACAATAACGATTTTACACAGCTCTTGTCACATAACAATCAAAGTTACATGTGGATATCAATCAGGATCATAATCAATCGAAAGGTTTGTGCTAGCAACTGCCATGAACCTCAACAAAAAATGTAATTCAAGAAAATAACTTTTGTGAGTAAGCGATTTAAGCAAATCAGTAGTCCCATTAGTAGAGAGTCCCCATTCAAGAAGTAGATTACATTGAACGTATGAAACTTCCCGGATCATCTGGCTGTTCCACCCTGGATGACTGTGCTGTTGAGATGGTAAACAACGCCACCATGAAAAACGACGCAGTTTTAGTCAATATATGACAACTGAAACGGCGAAACTATGTCATGCTGTTGATCAAAGATAATAGAAGCCAAGATACCGCGGGAGAACATAGACCTTGCCATTTCTAAAGCGATCGTTTAGGAGCGAACAAGAGCAGTGTAAGATCAAATATAGACCTTCAAGCGATCGCTTGACAGAAAATACTGTAGTACACTTAAGTTCCTGTAAAGCAGCCATATAATAAGCAACCACATGCCTGAAATTCCACTTGATACGGTAAGCATGTTACAAAACAGAAAACGGAGCTTGACTGAATCGAATGCTACCTGAAATTCTAAACCAGAGTGGTCGGTTTGGAAAAAAAAACAGTTGAAGTAAGAGAGAGCGATTGTTAACTGTGATATTTTGGCATTTTTGTGTGTTGCTATCCAACTGTGTCTGTTCGTGTTTGTTCCAGATGGTCCATTTCATGCATTTATAACGAAAAATTTACCGAAGTATAAATCCAATTGCATTAGCCCTGATAGTATATCTACGATTTCGTGAAGGGTAAAGGTTTCTGTGAAGATGTCAACTGTGTTCGACCATCGCAGTCGTTTCTGAAGAGTCAAGGGAGGAAAGATTGCCTTGATCTAGAACACATAATGAACTACTGAAATCTGGCAAGTGGTACCGAGTAGTGCTGGGAACACCCAAAAACAGGCTGGATGAACCATGGAATAAAAAAACGTTCGACAGAACATAGATTTCTCGCCTTGAGATGAACAAAACTGCGAGCTTTAACCGCAAAGAGTAATGCATCTGAACTCGCTGATAGTCCCCAAGTTGAATCAAAAGGTCAGTATGAAGTTCCGACCTAAAGCTAGTCCAACAGAGGGAAAATCACACGGATATATAAACGGTACATGGCGACCTATAAAACTTTTGAAATCAGATGGTAGGACAGGTACCAAAAATAATAGTTGATGTCGCCAACTAACCAACGCGCGTGGCAAACTAAAGAGTAGATAGAAATATGTCGAAAGCGGTCTAAGGATTTGTCTATGATTTCCGGCCCACTCTGGTTGATCAGAAGCGTTTGCCCTGTGAAGGTAGTAGTTTAGGAGAGAAAATGAGGAACCCTCGACAAGTAGCTCATAAGTAATGATTAAAGGAAAGAAGACAGCTGAATAAATGATCAAAATCGATGACTCCAAAATGAAGAGGTTTTCCCATTGCACAAACTAGGTTTCATCTTGGTAGGAACAGTAACTGTTTGATGTACAATATCGTTTACAAACTTGGGTGAACATTTTCCTTACACCCCATTGACTGATACAACATGGTCTCCATGTGCTTTGACCCTAAAACAGACAGTAATTCCAACTGATTTCGTGTTGTTTTGGCATACGACCAGAGCTGGCTGTCGAGCCTCGTCTTCTGGCTAGAAAAGAACTGCGATGAACGATACCTAACTCTTCTGACAGGCACACGCCTGTTTTCTTTGAATGGTTAGCACGTCTGATGCAAACATGAGACATTCAAGCAGAAACA
>LUCH01017347.1:0-47961 GCA_013368495.1 Paragonimus heterotremus
GTAGTATATTACGATCGCTGAACTCCACTGCACTAGGTCTATTCAATAACAGCAAATTCCTAACTGAAGAACTTGTAAAAAGTAACCTTTTTTTAATATCTCCTACGCCACAGACCATTGATCGATTTCATAAAAACATCAACAGACAAAGATCGACCATGTGTTTAACAAGTTTCACACGAACCCAAATACGGCGGCACTGAGTAGATATAGTTCTTTGTAAAGTCATCAGCCATTTGTAATATGCTGACGAACTCCTCGATCTGTTCGCCACAGCTTGTGAGTTTGCAGTGACCGTTCACTGGTTTCAGCTGTTTGTCAGTAGTCACTGAAAAATCGGGAATATGTGTTTTCCAGTATTTTGTGGTATCAAAACTTAAAAGTGTCTCCCAAGTAATAAAAAATATTTGTAGTTCTATTAAATGATTTCTTATCGTCAGTAAATGCTGTCATTGTGCAATTCCCAAGCTTCGTAAGCACACCTAATGTTCGATGACTATTTTCGTCTCAAGATTACAGCCATTCTGAATAGGACCATTGGAGTGTTATTCCCGCCGACAAATTCAGGTCATCGGTAATTAAGCCTCACCATGATGAAAGTGAGCTATCTGCAAGTGACAGAAAAACAATCTTGAAGTTCACGTTCTTCGGTTTATACACAACGGAAGAGTCACCTAAGTAGGGTACAACATTACGTGATGGGCTAGTCGTTTCATCATCATCATTATCATCATCATCGTCGTCATCATCATCATCATCATAGACAACAATATATCAGTGGTTGACAATCTAAGGCTTAACTGCCACATAACCGCGAAGAAAAGAAAAAACCTGTGTAGGAAGAGAGAGGAAAAAAGAAGTGGAGGGAAAGAGGATCTGACTACTAAAAGTAGCTACGTCTATAATTAAGCATACAACATCAAGGCGCCTACACCTTGCAAACAAACAACCGAGCTGTGAGTGAAATTAAGGCGTCATCAGCAAGACAGCTTCCTCACGGCTTCCACTGCCCCATGTCATTGAGTGTACTCACTCCACAGACAAATCGGACAAACAACGGCAACATTCACGCCACTGAGCTCGACTAGTCGCCATCTCACCCAACGTCTCCAGTCACCAAGTCTGTGAATCGCGAGAACCACAACCTTGGAGGCGAACCCGATCTACAGTGACCAACCTCTTCGTGAATGATTTCATTTGCCTACGCCAAGTCATCATCTGTTCACCTCTCACCTTGTGCCAGTCGGCCGCAGCGTTGGCAAACAGTGTTCGGTGTGGCGAATGACTAGATGGCATCCTTGATACATGATCTAACCATCCAAGTCTGTTCAAGTGTAGTGACTGAATAAAAGAATTCGTTTGACAATTAGTGCTAAACACCCGCTTCCTAACCTCCTCATTGCTCACTATATGACAGAGTAAAAAAAGGAGAGGGGAATGGACATAACTACTGAAAAATAACTGCGTCTATATCCAAACATACGACATCAAGGCGCCTACATCTTCCAAACAGACACTCGAGCTGTAAGTAAAAGTCGTTTAGACTTGCACAGTACGTCACACAATTAGTGTTGTGAGCCCAGAACGCGGATGGCACAAGGGTTGTCTATTCAACAAAGCAACACATGTGTTAAGCGTTTAAACAGAACCACAAACAAAACCACTCATTTGCATGCAGTACTCGGCCCCAGACCGTCTCGGTAGCCACAGACGCTAATGCTCAGTTCCCTTCAGATAGCAGGGACCATCTTGTGCGATGCTGCACTGCGATGTTTCTTCTTGTGTTTTTCCTGCGGCTTGCTCTATGTCAAAATATACGCTCTGGCCCCACTATTGAATAGTCGCGGTATGAGTAGCACAATACGATAGTTCATCCTCACTACACTAGGAACCCAGTAGTGAAAGCCGGTGTCCGACCCAAAGACTACTCGTATCCCGTGCGTTTGTGGCATGCCTGAATAGTTGAACCCTTTCTATTCTCACCGGAGTACAGACCAATAAGTAAATTTACTAATCGAGTCGGTTGAGCGAACGAGCACATCACACCGCTGAAACCAGAACCACAGTAGTTGGCTAAGAACAGTATGGGGAGAAGATGTTCGCGAATTATCAGTCCTGTCACTCGGCCGCATCGTCTCAATGGATTGGCCACCACTGTTCACCAGGCTGGTCACCACACTTTTCTGCGCTTGGGAGACTACGTTGATTTGGGTACCTGTGTGGCGACCCTATTTGTTACTGTCAACTATGTTAGACCTATTAATGCCATTTGTAGTCCTTTTGTTTCCAACTTTTATATGTTCCTAAACACTTGTTTGAACGAGTAGAAATACCGAGAAGTACCCCGCACACTCGAACGTACGACTCCGCTGCGTGCTCGCTTGCCACTCCGCTCTGTTACCGTTTCGTCTTGGTATTTGTTCACACTCGTGTTGACCTCGTAGGCCGACAATATACTCTTTGTTTACTCGTTGTGTTATTTTTAACCGATCGTCTTCTGTTTGCTCGATCCTACATCAGTATGTATTGGCGATTGTAAACGGACAAAGTAAAAATGCGATACTTTCCTGAAAGATTGTGCGATCACGATAATGTTCCTACCAAACCATGAATATCAAAAAACTGCATTCAGAAGCAAGACGGATTTAAGTGGATGCTCAAAGGCAAACAATTTTTCCGCAGAATCTGAGGCAGGTCATGCTGTGTTTACAGGTTTGTCGCGCCATCTGTGAACTTTGACGTGATATTTAACAGTTATGCTGCCAAAACGATAAGTATCGTTCGACATGTCTTGACATGCCGTGCTATTGAGTCCATTTGCACTCATCGACGCATGCTGTTTCCCAATCCAGTGTGGCCTCTCAAACGCAAAAACGTCGTGACCAGTCCAGTGCTACCGATGGTGGACAATGGTGGCCAACCCAATGAGATGGTGAGGCCGAGTGATAGGACTGGAAATTTGCCAACATCCCCCTCCCCATACCACCCTTAGCCAACTAGTCTGGCTGTGGCTTCAGCGGTGTGATGTGCTCGTTCTCTAAACCGACTGGGTTAGCATACCTGTTTGTTGGTCTGTTCCTAAGTGAGAATATAAATTGTCCAACTGTTTAGATGTGTCAAACAAGTCCGAGCTATGACTAGTCTTTGGGTCGGACATCGAATTTTGTTACCGGGTTTCTACTTCTTCGACGTACTATAGATGTGACAAATGCAAGCCTACAAAAATACGAAATCTGTGTCAATGAATAACCAAAGCGTCGTAGTTTGAGTGACTGATTCCTACCTCTGCGTGCGATCGACAGGCGCGTCCAAATGCCTGATCCTCAAACCAGGCGCTTGTTACATCGTTGGGCTCGGTCCATTAATGCTCATCTAGGTAGAAGTCGATCTGCATTCAAATGATCATCCTCGGTGTGACCATTCTGAAGTAGCCATGACAATCAAAAGGACATTCTGACGGAGTACCCAGTTAGGGAATATTGGAAAATATTATGTATATGAGAGGCAGTGTTAATACAATTCTACTAATCAACATCAGTCAACCTGCGCGACAATTTGCCGTACCATAAAGCTTGTTACGTTGGTGACACGGTTGCGAACGTGTTCGTAACACATATGTCCGGAATCCAGATCTCGACGTTTTGTAGGAATGCAGGCTGTTCAATTTCCACAATTGCCTAGACAGGGACAGTGATGAAGCACAACCGATGAACGATAGTGACAGCCCGAACGGCGTGTCGTTCACGTGACCGGCGGGAAATGTCGGTCTGTCGTGTTAACGAACCCGCTTTAGTTGGTTAGACAAAAAGATCCGGTGTGGTGATGGTGCCACCCTCGCGTTGGCCACGCTTTTTGATTCGGCCATTTAGGTTGTTGTGGCAAAATCGCCTGCCACTAGAACAACCAAAAGTTGCATACCTAAATCAAGTGAGTCATCCATCTGGGAACCGTTTCAACAACCGAAACCCTACGGAAGTTGAAACAAGACTGCTCGTAATATTTTCCGTGGGATGGGAGCACAAGCTTATCCAAGAATGTGTACCGAATTAAAACGAACCGGATCAAAAATCATAAGAATCTACTCTGGATAACCGGGTCATGAAACTGTTTAACTTTCATCAAAGTATGACCAGAATACATTCTTGCACAAAAATGTGGATAATATGCTTTCCATCACTTAGTCTGCACAGACCGTGTGTGCATATGCACATTCGTGGTCCGAGCAAATGATCGGACCAGTTGGCATCAGGTTACCGGCTTGAACCAAATATAAAAAAGCCGCATTCCTAGTTTGTTACACGTTCACATACGGGCATTCGTCTATGGGTGCCGATCGCTTGACTGAATAAAGTTCATTATTCAACTAATCGAGTTTTCCAGTCCTTATATAGCCTGCACACAACAGGTGAATACTAATGTAGTGGGGACGAGCAATCACACTATACTACTCACACCACTACTATTCAGTAGTGGGACCAGGGCATATATTTTGACATTGAAGTAGCCGCGGGAGAAGTACAGCAAGAAACATCGGAGTGCCGCTTCGCATAAAATGAATCTCGGTACATAAAGGAACTGTGCAATGGCGTCTGCGGTAATCATGACGGTCTAGGCCCATGACCAAATAAAGATGACTTACTGCAACACATAGCTTAGAGCAGCAGATCCCGTTGTCTTGCCAATTGTGAACACACAAACAACGTATGCGCACGTGTGCGGCGGGCCCCGCGTGCATGAACACTGATCATGGCAGGTCAGTGTATCCATAATCTTTAGATTTGGATTGGATCTTGTGACCTCCTTGATTGGACAGTTTGTCTGTATCCAGCCTACGCTTGTGTGTTATCACTGTACGATGCACGGTCTCAATGTGTGGTTGCCCCTACCTGCTGATGCTACCCGCGGTTTTCAGCGCTCGTTTGACCTGCTTGCTATAATACACTACTATTCCTTGACCGAACAGGACCTCTATGTTATTGATACAGCAGGTCCAACCAGCAGTTCCTCAAGGATTAGGCAGACTAACTACCAACCCAAAATGAGTCAACAGGACTAGATGCCAAGAGCCATCTAATGAGAGTCAGGCGATAACTCTTTGTTCTGCTCACGAACATTAGTTACCGTAAACTGAGCCATTTGTGACCATTTGGCACAATTCCTTCTTGTTTGCACAAAAGTAATTATGTGACTCTAACGCTGCCGTAATAGCAACTACGCTGTGGATTTGGGTCGAAATTCTTCGCGTTCACACTATCTACACTGCGAATCTGTGGACGTGCATCGAATGCTCCTTTCGCCCAGATATTTGAACACTGTCAGCCTTTTGTGGCCACTTTTTGAAAGCGCAACACTAAATAACTGTTTACCAATGAACAGTTAAGGATTCGGTCGATCTAAGTTAATTAACGCTCATATTTACTGGCTACTTCTGTATTGTAACAAAGCTTTCAAACAACCGTTTTCGAGATTCGCTGTTGCTAGAGTTCGTTGGCAATATGCATTCTTGTCAAGGTCGGAATTTGGGGACAGGCACACGTTCTTATGTGCTAGTTATGTAGACGGCTGCTTCACTGGTTTGAACGCTAAACCAGCTTTGCATGTGAATGCTGTTTAAGTTTCCCGATTGGCTGAGGGGTAAGCATTACTATTGCTAATTAAATCCCATAAATATCCCCGCGATGAGTATTTTCTAGGCGATTCGAGGCCGCCGAGTTCACTAAAAATGGCGCGCCTGAACATCACCCAGACGAATGTGGCTTAGTGTTTAGCCTAATGTGGGATCAAAGTGCTCAGTGGTAACTACAGTCAGTTGATGAGGACGTGCGCTGGTCGTAACTAAAGTATACGCCATATTGATGAGCCCTAACAAATGTGAAACTCAAGTCTATTGCTTAGTTTCAGATGAGGTTGGTTGGAAATTTTGTCTTGATGCGACTGATGCTGTCGACTGTCAGTGTTGTTCAGTTCAAATAGTTAGCTTAAACGCGTTTGCTACGAATACCAATCGAAAGGGAAGCGAATTTAGATCCAGAACTTATGAGGTTTTACTACAGGCAAAACTCCCAACGGAGTCACCCAAATTGTGCAACTGAAAACGTTCAATATGACAAAAAGTGTGATGTTATTTAGGATTTATTTCATTTCGATAATAAAAACGAGAAGGTGGATTACGGAGACACACTGAATCCGTCGTAGTCCGACAAAAAATTTCATCGTCTAAAATAAATTAATAGTTCTTTGATTGAGGGGGACAGATGTTTCAAGCGAAGGTGTTCTGGATACATTCCTCTTCGAATTTCTACAGACAAACAACCGCGGAATAAATACCATATGTATGCCACCCACTATCCAATCGTAGATCACGCGCAGCAAGTAGAACGTTTCGCGGGTTTGAAAAAGACAACTTTCACACATAGGAAACAGAAGTCAGTAGTGGTTTGGAATCAAGATTGAGGAACGATTAAAGCTGATATCTGATCGTCACATTCATACTTTCGAGTGCAGAAGTGCAGATAAGTTTTTAAAACCGTGTCGTTCTGGTTGTGAATATATGATGTCAGACAGTGAAAATTCCGCTCTAGCGACAACTCGCTGTACCAACCCTTATGTAAACTGGTGCGAGAAAATGGGTATGCACGTTCAAAGGTTGCGATGAAATGTTGTCAGTCGGTTAGTCGGAACTAGATATTTCGACGCTGTTGTCGATTGGCCTGGACGCATTTTTCAATGATTTACTCCGTCCAGTGTGCCAACGGAAGGTTTTCTTATAGAAAAGTTCTATAAGAAACGTATTATGAACATCACGACCTACTGCAGTATCTCGAATAACCAGTCTTGACCACCTCATGGTTCGCTCCAAAAGTTGGTCTACAAACAGGAAATCGTTATAAGCTAGCAACTTATAATATCGTGTGACAGCCGATACAATTTAGGCTTAATATCTCGATTTGTATTAAAACGTAGGGTCTTAGTTCTCACCCGTGTGTAACCGGATATCTGAAGATTACAAATCAGGAACAAATCACACCACGGTGAAGTGTGAATCCGTGATGACAAGATTAATGCTTTGTCGTAAATCTTTTCAACAATGTCTCATCATACACTGAGACTACCATAATTGCTGAAAACTTTAACGCCGAGGAGGTCACGATGGATAATAAGTTGTTATAAATAGGCATGCCTGCTGAACCAGATAGACCATTTACACCGTTGTTCTCAAACGATACATAGTTAACCGTCTTAATTACGCATTATACACCCTTACAGGAAATTGTCAGTTGTAAGAGGACCACACGGATAAATGTAGTTGCTAAGAGAGGGATCTTCTAAATCACGCGCAACATGCTACATCGCTGCAACACTGAAAATGGTAATGCAACGAATATTTTCTGAAATTACTGATGAACTTGGTTGTCATATAAATGGAACATTATCCACAATTTATCAGAGGTATAGCATTCCCATAAACTTTCCAGTCAGCCTCTTTCGAAACGAACTACTAGGCTCGAGTTTCACTCTCACTGGAGCTCATCAGGAATTAGAACTCAGGCCACGCATTCATGAGGCGACCATGTTGACCACTGCGCCATTGACTTCACATTGAGCACAACTGAATCATCATATATGAACGCTTAGCCACGTCCGTAATGAGTTTGAACTGGAGTGATTTCTTCATTGGAGAAAGTTAAACCAATCAATGTTCGCCCACAAGCTTCTACGGACGGAATTATGGTCAAACTGGCGCCAACCGGTCATAGACGGCGATAAGCTGCTGTTGAGTGTGTATCTGTTTCAAACGGTCCAGCTGCTAGATGTAAGGTCATGGAACAACACAGCAGCGAACTGGCCACTCAGAATGCCAGAATGCTTGTCGTTTAATAGCAATCGTAAATAATTTTGTTCTTCTAAAAAACTGGTGCTGTTTTTACAATAAACTGAGATTGCTAAGTGCCACTCAGAGTCCTGTTCTGTTTCTTCTGGACTGGGTAGCACAATAAACGACAACGTTCGTTTGTAAGTAATGCTCAGATGGCACGATCATCTCGAGAGGAGATACGGTAACTGTCCTGTTAACTCCAGTCGATGACTACTCGATTAAAAAGGGGCTGAGTGGTAAGTCTACGAAAATGCAACAGCTGTGAGCAATTGTGGGTGATGTTCAATTTATATGAAAACCGAGGGGTCATCGACTAAAGTTAACAGGATAGTTACTTTGTCTTCACTCGAGGCGACCGGGCAATCTGAGCATTATTCACAAGTGAACGTGGCTGAGCGTTCTCATATGGCGATTCAGTCATGCCAAGCGTGGGGTCAATGACGCAGTGGTCAACACGGTTGCTTCATGAATGCGTGGTCGAAGTTTTAATCCCGGCAGTGACAAGGATATGCACCACGACGAGTTCTAATGAAAGCGAAACTCGAATCTAGCGCTTCTTTCCGAAATAGATCGGCCGCAAATTTTATGAGAGCTCGACAGCTGTGATCAATTGTGGATGATGTTCAGTTTATATGAAAACCAAACTCCCCTACTACATATCAGTAATCTCTGATTCCTCAGCCAGTTTTCAAATCACAGTTCTCCTAAACCACGCTACATTCATCCTAAAATGCGATGGATTCCTTTTCGTGATCTATTTATATCTTTTACGGTGACCTGAACATTTTACAAATGGCACACATCACCCCGCAATATGCATGAACGTCATAGTGGGTATCAGTTTAGCAACGCAAAATTAAATGAAACGCACATGAATCCGACCTTCCACCCCATTTGAAAGCACGTCATTCTTTTTGGGTGCAGTTTGTTTCACCATCAATCTGGTACCTACAATGTAACAGCTCTGGTCGTCACTTCACTAACTACACACTAGGCACGGGAGTTTCCCAAAATCCGTACCCTCAACCGCAGTTGCTTGTTAACAGTTCTCAGCTGCCGGACTACTTTGAGAGTAAATGCGACACTACCTTGTTAACTTCAGTTGATGAGCTTGGGCAGAAATTCTCAGTTTGAAAGTACTGACAACAAAGCTAATAACGGACAACGCTACGCATTGTGGATGAATAAACACAGATTTTAAATTTTGTGAATTAAACATAAGTTTCATTTGATGGCAGATTCACAGTTCAGATGGAATCTTCTGATCAACTTACGCCCAGTAAATAAACCATGTCAGACTCCAGTTTTGTTCACTGATTGGTGTTCGTCAGTAGTACGTATCCTTCTCTCTTACTGGAGTTTGTCTCCGGTTCACGTGTTTTCATTGACAGAAGGTTGCCACTATTACAGTTCATCCACAAATGAAAGGGCCATCAGCAGTGCGGTTACAAATGAGTTATCAGTGTGACGTACGATCCTGGCAGGACCCCAGCGATTGTGTCAAAACAGTTAATTGTGTAATCGATAGACTAATTATCATCAACTGCATGTTATCCCTACCAAGTGAGAAGAGTTGTAAGTATGGAGGTCGGAGTTCAACATCCTGTGTGGACATTAATATTGATCACTGAGTGTGATCATTCAAACATATAGGACAGTACCAGCTAACTGTGGCTGAGGGTTCAAGACCAACCCTGTGTGAGGACTCAGACTGGTAGGTGACCATCGAATCGGATTAGCGAATACACTCCCCACGTTACCGAGATTGGCCTGCGCGCATCAACGTGAGGAGGGTGAGGGAAGACTTTGTTTGTCACATCTGTTTGCTCAATTGTCACGATATGATGCGGCTGGAATAGTTCACTGAGAGTAGGGTGAACGTGCCGACGTTATTCTGACCGGAAAATTTATTTGTCATGCGATCAAAGGCGAACCGTGTCAACACCGATTTATTCTCATCATCTAATACCTGCAAATAGAGGGAATTAGAGTAAGTTATATATAACTCCGTAAACAGTCAGTAGACATTGAACTACTTTATCCAAACGTGAAATTGTAAACGATGGACACTGCAGAACAAGCGAAGTAAACTAGCACGCTGTTGTATACAAATAATCGTGTAACAGCCGACGTGCTTGCCAAAGAATTGAGCAAAGTGGAAGGGGTAGAGTAAAAAGAACGCCCAGCCGTCAGTCAACCCACTGCTACCATGCTCTGTTCGATGTGAACTTCACCGTTTTTATCTTATAAGCTAACATACATAAACGAACTGTAAACAATCAACATAGTTCGCGGTTGTGTTAATTATCGTTCAGACGTTAAACACGGACCGTCTCCGAAGCCGAACCATGGGGCGTTCATATACAATTGGGTCCGCACACTGGATATGTAGGTTTACGGCCGACGATTGGTTCGACATGCTTCCGGCTGTGGTACACCTGACTTGGTCTACACTCGTACGTGCGCGCACGTGCCCACATACGAAGATGGATTGACATTGTCCTTGAGGCATCACGTGACGGTGTAGCGGGCAAGCCGGACGTTCTGGCTTCGTGTACCCGTTACACTCGCAAACCAACTTTGTGCAACGTGGAGACCCCAGGGGACAGTGTTCTTCTGAAGTATGGGTACCAAAGATAGTCCTGTGAAAGAAGACAACAGACTCAAGCATGAGCCAGAGACCCAGGAAGACATGCACACAGCATACACAATCAAAAACCAAAACGGCGCCAATAACGCCGCAACACGCTGCGCTATAACGATATCTGTGGCAAAAGGCCTGAAGCCACTTCAGTCCGGGGGACTGTCGATTTTGCACAAACGTCAGGGACATAAAAAAACGTAGAAATTCCTGTCCGGTAGTTAACATCAGTACACACTTTTTTTCGATGGAGTTGGTCACCACATGGCTGCGAACCAGCTGTTACACGATTATCAGGTGGACAACAGTGTTGTGATCTAAGACGGCAGATGACACAACCATTGTTTATTCGGAAAATCAACACATGGGGTTACAACGGTTGTCAGTGTCTAGCACAGGTATGGAAAAAGACAATTTCATGCCCAGTTCCACTCTAGTGCTTCTTCTTGTATTCCCTCCCGGGTCACTTCAATAGTCAAATGCATGCGCATGCCTGGCTACTGAGTAGTAGAGTGAGTAACACAGTCACCACCATCACCATCATGGACAGCAATATATCAGTGGTTCACATTGATGTTTAAGTGCCACACAACAACGCAGAGAGGGAAAAAGGCAGTTTGCATAGAAAGCGGGAAAGGAAAAAAGAAGTGGACAGGTGGAGACATAACTACTAATGAAAAAAGGGATACGTCTGTATCCAAACATTCAACATCAAGGCGCCTACACCTTGCAAACAAACAATCGAGCTGTAAGTGAAAGTAAGGCGTCATCAGCAAGACAGCTTCCTCACGGCTTCCACTGCCCCACATCAGTAAATGCACTCAATCTACAGACAACTTGGACAAACAACGGCAACATTCACGCCACTGAGCTCGATTAGTTGCCATCTCACCCAACGTCTCCAGTCACCAAGTCTGTGAATCGCGAGGGCCGCAGCCCTGGAGACGAACCCGATCTACGGTGCCCAACCCTTTCGTGAATGATTTCATTTGCCAATACCAAGTCATCATCTGTCCACCTCTTACTTTGCGCCAGTCGGTCGCAGTGTTGGCAATCAGTGCTCGGTGTGGCAAGCGACTAGATGGCATCCTTGATACATGATCTAACCATCCAAGTCTGTTCAAGTGTAGTGACTGAATAAAAGAACCCGTTTAACAATCAATGCCAAACGCCCGCTTACTAACCTCTTCGCTGCTTACTCGCTGGTGCCACCCGATACAAGCGACTGGACGCAGACATCGGTGGTCAGGTATCTGAAGACCGTTCACGTCTTCTACCCTGAGGGGTCAAGTTTCGCTGCCGTGAAGTGACACGGCCCTTACTGTAGCTTTATATTCGCGATCTTTAGACATCAGTGAGATACCTCTCTGTCACCAAAGATGTTACAAATTAGGGAACACCACCCTAGACTTAGTGAGACACGCTTCTATTTCTTTCTGTGCACCTCCGCCGCCAGTTATGCAGATTTTCAGGTAAACAAACCGGTTAACCTCCATAATTTCATTCGCTAGCAATAAATCTACCTAATCACGGCAATCTTGCTGAAGCACTTTGCATTTTGAGGCTGCAGAACGCATTCCGAAGCATTTATCAGAACGCGAAATAGCATCTAGCGTTGTTTGTGCTACTTGGAAAATGTTAAACAGTTACACTTTATCGTCAGCATAATCAAGATTAGTCACCATTCCACCAGGTAGGAGGTCGACGCCGGTATCTTGTGAGTGACGGCGACAGTCCTACAGTATTTCGCCTATGACGAAATTATCTAAAAATGATGGAGGTGGACAATCTTGACGAATACCGCACATGATGTTGAAACTGTCAGACAATCTGATGAGGACGAGCGATCCCTCCATACTACTCACGCCACCATTATTCAGTAGTGGGGCGACAGTATCGATTTTTCTGTCAAAGTAACCGCAAGAAAAACAGGAAGAAACATCACACCAACACGGCAGTGCAGTATACAATGGAATAATTTTGGTCATGCAAAGAAGCTGAGCATTATCCTGTGTGCCAGCTGGAACCTTCTGAGACGATTTCCGTATACAGATGATTGTTTTTGTTTTTGTCCTGTTTGAACATCCAACCCGTGTTAGTTTGCTAGATAAACAGTCTTAGCGCCATGCGCGTTCTTGGCTCACAGCAACAGTTCATCGTAAACCCTAACGTGAGACGAAGTATGGTAATAAAGCACAGCGTTGCCGCCTGTCCTCATTACAAGAGTACAGTTTAGTATTGTATCCTCAACATACCATCCAAAAAATCTGAGGATTACTCATCAGTAGTTGTGACTGAACATGTAGTGGGAATGATTCTGTTGTGCAGACTTTGAGTTCGATGAAGCGACTGTTCGGTTACTATAGCCTCATCAAAAGGCGAACCAAAGTTTAGATCCAGTTCGTGGAAGAGGTATAGGTGGCTGATGAACTCTAAGGAATATGAAACTCGGGTCTAGCTCTTCTCTCTTCGGAAGTGAACGCGCCGGAATTTTTCCGAATAGAGAGTTCGTGATCAAGTATGAATAGCAGTCAACCTGCAGTTAACGTTGGAATTGACAACTGAACCAGAAATTTCGTGTAGAGTCCTGCTGTTGTGGTGGAATGATATATATGATCGACCAGAATACTGAGTCAAGTTCCTGCCTCATTGAAAAGGCGCTGACTTTTGCAACAAAATTGCACATACTCATAATGATTTGTTCCTTCACAATGACCGTTGAAATTGAATTTGTTTACTCTCTGTTACATCTTGGAGGGAGCTTTCTGAAGTTTCGTCATTATTTACAATTAACCGCTTCATGAAATAGCAGACATTTTCTAATGTGTAAGACAAATTTTGGTGCAATTTAGGTTACTCGTGACCTAAGCAACTCTATACACGGGTCCTTCTTCGATTCCGGCTGTTTTGGCTACCTACTCTACCCACAGGATTCAAATGTAGACCATGACCTATGAACTGAAGAGATTCTGACAGATAGTAACACATTTCGGGTTACCAGTTGCACAACATTTTGGGTTTTCCAAGACCTCACTCGAATGGAACATGACGGAGGTACAAGAATGGTTGTTTATTTAATTTTATAGTGAGAAATTGCTAACAATGATCTTCACCATTAAAAACAAATTCATGAGTGTGTAGCTTTTTGGTTGTTTTAAATCCACATCCGATTTTGTCAAGTACCTTGTCACTCTGAGTACAGTTACAAGTTTCACTGTTTGCTACCCTAGATTCGACAAGAGGTTTTGATTAAGTCAAGTCAAGTCGTCAATAATAGCGCAGAAGATGCACTAAAAATCCGAATTACAGTAATTTTTCACTCCTTAAAGTTTACTTAAATTTTAACCGATATATCCTTAGAAATTCGATTTTGAATAAGTTATCTCTGGTACCCCACTTACGATTTTGCGAAGAGTTTGCAGTTCAAATTTTTGAGCAATAAAGTACAGTCCTATGAAAATGACTAGGTGTCACATACATCCAACTTGAGTTTTATGTATCCATCCATCAATTAAGCAAGCATTGGTGTTGCAATAAATAATCCGACTTGTAAAACTACCCGCACTCTGGAGGAAGTTCTGAATTACATAAACGATGTATGTTTAGTGGTCTATTTGGTTACTCAGCAAATAATAAATCTGGCAATCGTTCTGCATAAATCGCAGCTTTCGCAAATGATGATGTTACTAGCAAAATAGCAATTCGCAATTACCCTGATGGAAGCAACCGAATGCATCAGATTTTAAAATGTCTTTCTTCAAACTGTCTGAGAAGAGATATGGCAACCGTGTTGAGAGTAATTAATTACCACGTCGACGTGGTTACTATCACCTAAATGCGCCAGTTTATTCGGACAATTAACACTCACCCCGTTTACACATCTTGGTGAGATTGTGTATGCCACAATCCGAACGCTGCCATAACAAGCTATGCACTCGTGTTCACACATGTAACCTCTGCAAACGTGAGGAATGGTTCTCTGAAACCATTCACAGCTAACCCCACATGGTTCATATGAACTACGGAAGGCTCTGGAACGTCTCTTCACAAATATGAAGACACTATAATACAACACACACGCGTCCTACTACTTAATCTTCGATTCAGATATATTTAGTTTTTGGTACATTTCACTTACGTTTCCTACGCGTTTGGTCTACTGTCGAGTCTCTCTTTTTTAACTTCTAGTCTCACTGTGTCAACACAGCATCTAGATTACACAGTTGTCTTTCATCAACTATCTATGAAGCTAGAAAGCGGTATTCCTCTACATAATGTCAGAGAGTCCATTTCTTCCGTCCAAAATCATCTCCTTCCTCGAGAAAATGATTTTATCTAATCAGAATGAGTGGAAATGTAGTAACCAGTCAAGAGGTGACTTTCGCTTTTTATCCTTTCGACCTTCATTCCGCTATGCCCATTGGTGACCTATTGACCCTAACTAATATTTTTCGTAACTGTCCTTTGATTTTCTGATTTGAGAATGCCTATAGGTCGCTATGTACCACATAAGTGCCTCATAATTTTCTCGTTGAGGCAGACGTCTTTGGAACAGAACAATGTTGCTTCTTTTGCGTCTTTTGGTTTGTCTTGGGAGTAGTTAACGGGGACAGCCGCGTTATTTCCGGGACCAAGATTTTCCCTGCTAATTATTACGGGAAGGTGAATCCGATTTCTATCAAGCGCATTACCATACCATGTACAAACCAGCGTATTCTTTCCAGGGTATACAACAACGACGGGAGTTCCAAAATTCCTAAAAATTATCAACATCCCTGTAAAAAATTTTAAAATCCCAAACAAAACAAATTGAGAAACATAACCAAACGTATCCGTGTTCTTAGGTTCTCATTCAAACTGGACAATCAAATGAATAATCTCGTTAATATCCACCTAGATTGCTGATAAGTAATGAGATTTCGTTTAATTATCGAATGCCGTGCATTATTCGAAACTGCAACACGTTGTCTATGCTGGTGACCAAAAATCTAGTTTATACTCCTTGGAAGTGAATGCTATTTCGAGTGGAAAGTTTGAAGTCAAATGTTAGTTGCTGCCCACGTTCAGGCCAAAATAACTTCCAATTCACTGCATTTTCATTCGACTATCTGAGTGCATATTCAACAATAGTGTGAGAAAAACAAAATTTCCTATTATGTTAATCAGCAGTATCTGAATTCGACTGTTCAGTACCATTTGACAAATAGCAATCAGGTGACCTCTCGACCTCATGATGTGGGTTCCAATTTCTTCCATTCTGAATCGTACATAGATCGTTTGGTACTCTTGGTTGTGAATGTAAAAACGCTGCACCGTAAAATCATTCGGCTACCTTATCATAAAGCTGGTAACAACAATTTTTCTCAACGAAAATACAGACTATGTCAAAAAGCAGTAGGATGATTTGCTTGACTAACAGTGGGGTAAATAGTTGGAAAGTTAACAACAGCGAACTTAGACGGTCACTCTAAGACGTCACAGTGTCATTAAGCACATCTAACGTCGACCTGACGTTGACCGACTATTCAGACATATGGTGTCCTGAGAACAAGATATGCATCACAGTCCAGTCAGTGTTGCATCGACCACACCACTTTGCAGGTGGTCTAGGCGTACACCTAATGTAATGATCACACCCTTTGTAGTTCGCAGTTTGATATGTATTTGTTCCATCCATCTCATGTCTAATTCGAAGAGGAGGAAGACTAGAGTTCTAGCGTATTTGGGCTGAGTTTGTTGAAAACAGTAAAAAAGAACAGAAGTTAAGCACCATTTGACAAGACCAAAATAGATTCAGCACATGAAGTGAAAGATATATCGTACAGTTGGATCAAAGCAAGATAAACAAACAATATCGCACCCTGATTCCAATGAAGTTGGAAGTGGTTCGAAGCTTAAATTGACATCTTAACACAAGGTGCAACAGGAAATCAGATACATTGCGCAACATGCACCTGCAGTTTGAACACAATTGTCCTCCCTGCTCGTCTGACTGTTCGTTGACCCAGGATCTTCCTGCACAGCGTCGACGTAACGGTCATTTCAAATTCAATCCGTGCGCGCCTTTAGTTTCGATTGCGCGTTACAAAAGTGTTCACAAGTAGTATGTGACGACTTCTGAAAGGTATTCCATTAGCCGAGGATTGAGAAAATTAATGGGAACCATCACGTGCATCAGAAACAGATCAGTTTGATAAGAAAATGTATGCACGAAACATGGTTTAGTCTGTGGTAATACATTTGTCTGGGTGATGAGAACACACTTAATACGGCCTGACTTGATGTACAGAAATCCTATTGAATCTCTAGATAATGGGATTCAGTCGAGGTACTGATGACACATGCTTAATGAGCAAATCGACCATATTGAATGACAGTCGAAGTGCTAACTCTTATGGTCAAACGCTGAAAAGCCTTCTCTTGACTTTCGTTTCTTTGGCATGAGAAAAGTGGTCATTTAGCATGGTATCACCCTAACTTCCAAAATTGTGGTCGATCGGGCGTTTTTTCGAATGTTAGATATCCGTCCATGCACGAAAACAATGACGATTTTGCCCGTATTTCGTGCGAACCAAGGAAACACTTACGAATGCACAATTCCACGTCCAAGACGTGGAGGGTAAAACACGAAAGTAAGTAAACAAAGGTTATTTACCGCGACTGTTATCAGCAAACCACTGACTAACCCCTACACTGCAAAGATAATACTGTTCCAGGTCACAGTTGGGACAGGAATGAACAACCATGGGGTTTAAATGTATATCACGCACTTATGTTATAACAAGAACAATCAAAAGCTGTGCTGAGATTGACCAGAGTACTCTTGGACAGATGGTTTGGGGCTTGAACACCGCCTCGGATGTGATAGACAACAGTTAACTGACTCGATCCACTTCTAACCATACCAGCGACTTAATTATCAGATCTATTCGCGTGTGCAGGTTGAGTGAGCAACCGTCCAAAACGTGATGAGGTGTAATCAAGTGCACAGGGAAACTACCAACTGCACCAGATCAGAATATTGGCTAATCGAAAATGGCAAAAACAATGGACCACCTTATATACACCAAGCCATAACTGACCCATTAGTCATCTAACACATAACCTCTTACTTGATCAATTGTACAATCTTCGCGACTTATTTGCTTGTCCGAATTAACTAGTAAAATCGAACGAACGACGAAGTCAAGCGGAGTTTTGATATCCCGCAACACACATTCTCTCGTTGTTATTACTTACTGTTTTCAGAATAGATACGTTATCCTGGCCAGTACATTAGTCAGACATTAATTCCATTGAATACGTTTGAGACTTGTTGGGTTAGACAAAGGATCGAAACTGAAACAGTAAAATGCTGTACTGGTCATCAGAGGATCCTGAGAACAGGAGGAAAAATGGGCAAAGATGGGCCGATGCATAACAGGAAAACTAAAGCTCCCGATCCTACACTGCGACATGCTGACTGTTACGTGACGAACAAGGACACACGTGGGTTAGGCGTCGTCAGGTTTTCTCACTTAAACAGAAACAGCCGTGTTCGATTCTCGACTGTGCTGCTCTCAGACGGTTATCATTAACATCAAATCACCGCGAGCTCGTCGATTACGGAACGATACAAAATGTAATTTTGAGGACAAAGCACTGTGACCGGAATGTTTTTCATGAGATTTGAAGGACCAGTTTTGGCGAGTGATGTAATTTGTTTCTTTGTCCTCAAGGTTGCCCACACGAGAGAGCAAGTAGCTGGAGCAAGATGATGGTATGGTCACAGTTCAGTAGAACGTAACAACGTAAATGGTAATTATATTAATTTATTCAAAAGACCGGGAAACTATGACAACACCAAATTATCTGGTCGGCCCAGGTGATAAGTAATCATTGGATAAAATGACTTTCAATAGTGGCAAACGCTTCCAATTTTCTAATGACGACTAGCACGAACGATGGGAATATCTATGAATTAGGCTTTGTTCACACGTTGTTCCAACTGTTTCATTTCCTCCTTCATTAGTTCTGGCATATCTTCCGGCAATTGTTCGTCAAAATAATGATGCAATTCCTCTACCTCTTTCTTCCAAAAATCAACAGGCATGCTCAGCAAAGCTTTAATGTCCGGTTTAGGGTTCAAACCATTCAAATTGATGTCCTCCGGACGTGGAACACGACCAGCAATACCGTCCACAGCCGGGATTTCGCCATCGCATCGTTTTAAAATCCAATCGAGCACACGCAAGTTCTCTCCAAATCCGGGCCACATGAACTTCCCGCTGGAATCTTTACGGAACCAGTTAACGTGGAATATTCTTGGCAGTTTGTAACCCGATTTGTTTTCAAAACTGTATATTAAAAAAAACAAGAACCATAGGTGTTTAACGAACAACAAATTTGCAAGCATCGGATGTACATGTGCGAGAAATCTGTTGAGTGTTGTTCAGCTTAGTAAGTAACGTTCCATTCTAAGTTGTATCCAAGATAAGAAAATGTATGGAAAGCTCACGGCAACGTAGACAGAGTTTATTTGTCGAAATTTGTACGGAAGCACCAGACACTTTGCAACCGAGCCATTACTTTTTAGGTTCAGCACTTGATATAAAATGGAGATCAAATGAGGAAGGACAATGATCAAGAAACCAGTCGTGCGTTTCCGATGAACACTAACCAGGAAAAAAAATCATACTTATGTCACCATAAAGTCGGAATCATCCATAATCTTAAGGTAAACTGAGATTATGCACGCTTCTTCAAGTGTTTTCCAGTAACAACAGAACACAGCGTGGGTCAAACGGGAATACTGAAAACGACCAGCAAACAAGGTATTTCTCCCTAAAGCCCACACTGCGGGCACTGTAGACTGGGATGGTGTTCCATGTTATCAACAAAAATCCTTCACTACTTACCAGCAGTCTAAACATAATTCGATAGGCTTAATGGTTTCCGTAATTTTAATTTCAGACGTTCGAACTATCATTTCGGATTAATACGATAATTACTTACTCCTCTCAAGGCGATCAGACAATCGGAGTCATTCATACGTTGACATCGACACTCAAGGGGTCTAACGTTCGTGCGATAGCGGCCAGTTGACCTATATGTTTTAAAGTGCGAACGCTGAAAGCATTTTAGGTCTAAGCAAGGGATGAGGGAGATTTAAAGCTGGGCGGTAAAAAATGGGGATTACAGACATACTGTCACTATGGTTTCCTGTATCTGTTTGGAGACCTGCAAAGTAGTCACTAGAACTGGGGATCGGGAGGAGCCTGGTATTGGATGAGGAGTCAGCAGTAGTATGTTTTCGCTAATCCACCCTGCTGTATGCGACCCAGTTTATACTGCGAGACGGCCGATGCAGTATGGAATTAACGGTATTGTGCGTATTCATGACTGAGAGTATCATCTTGCATATCACCTTAAAACCCGACCTACACTGCTACCTTGGGGAGGTGGTCGGGCCTGTGTGCTGTTTTGATCCGGCGGGCTATGCTGACTAGGACTCCGGTCATTCCAAATGCAACCTTGTCAGACAGGCCAAAGGAGAGTAGTCAGATGAAAAGCAGTTACACTCACAGGATTGCATGTCGTACTACTGACCGCGCAGGAGCACTTAAGTAGCGAGGCACGATCCCAACGGTATACAGCAGAACTAGTTTTAGAGTTGCGGCACTGCTGTCTTCCGTATCAGGAAGAAGGGGGTTGGAAAAAATACCCCCAAACAAAGAGCACTTCGATCACCCGACGGTTGATCAGGACCGCCGGCATATTATCTAATACGGCCGAAAAACATCTGGTATCTCCCAAAAGCCTGATGTAGCTTCGTGTACATTCATTGTACATCCAATATCCTATTCACTGCGCCCTCGGGTTAGGTAAGCCCCTCACTGCCAAATGAGTCAGACTCTTGAGTCATTCGCTCCGGATGGGGTCCCCCAAGAAAACCCCATATCCTGTTGTCCCGCAGGTCAGACTTTTGAATCAGAGACACGGGATGGGGTCCATCAAGTCAACCCCCTTCCGCGTCACAAACGACCGGGGAGTACCAGAAGTTATCGTTCTCTCGACAGTGACATTACTAACCGATCTCGACTTTCTCCTACTGTTTTACCCTCTATTTCTTCTGCCTTCCATGTGCCTCCGGGCGATAGTTGTTTTCTGAGGCCAAGACAACTGGCAAACATTGGCGCCTTCAATGTCCGCACTCTCCGACAAGTCGGTCAGCAAGCTGCTCTGGCTAGTGCTCTCTCAAGTCTGGAGCCTGATGTGTGCTGTGTGTCAGAGACGCCAGTCTATGATTCAAGCACGGTTATCCATTTGAGCCAACCTCTAGATAACTGTCGATCCAAGCGCTTCCCTCTCAGGGTTTCTGGTGACGCCGAAGCTGAATCTCGCGATTGAGCTGGGGATGGTAATCGCACTTAGTTCCAGAGCGGAGTAATGTTTGCTCGATTGGATTCCAGTGAACAGTCGCTTATACGCTGTCAGACTCAATACGGCGGTTAAAGTCTGTTGACGCAAATCAGAAAGGCGCTGCACATTCATTATAAGTTGCCCAGTTAGAGTCAGAGGAAGGATCCTAACGAACACTGGGAACAGATCGCCGAAGCTATGAAAGCATGCTGTGAACAGGCATGTTCCGAAGGAGCTGTTCAGTTGTGACAAAACTGGATTTCTGTCAAGTCCATAAACCTCATGAACAAGCGTCGTTCGATCCCAGCCGGTTCAGAATATGATGACGACCGTCGAGAACTTGAACTCAAGCTGACTAAAGGTTAGTGAGAAGACCGTGAACAATACTTGGTCGTACAATCGAAAGAGATTGAAAAATCCTTTCTATCTGGGAGTAACAGAAAGCTTTTTCCTCTGATCTGTGGTTGTACTGGTCGTCGAGTTGGTGTAAGTGAAACCATATGTGAAAAAGATGGTTCACTTAGCATCAATCAATCGCGCCGACTTAACAGGTAGGCTGAACATTTTGAAGAACATTTCAGCTGGCCTCAACCAGATCATGTGGACGATGAGACCTGAATGGTCAGTTATTGCGTTCCAGACGGTCCTCAGTTGGAAGCAAAAGTGGTCCTGGAGCTCAAGTTATTGAAGCGTAATAAGGCTCCTGGACCAGACCTCCCATCTCTTTCCCTTCTCAGGAATGGTGGGGACAACTGGATATCATAACTGACAAAACTTCTCCAGACGATCTGGGAGACTGAAGAGGTACCTCGTGATTAGTGCCTACCAACAGTAATTCCCATTTTCAAGAAGGGGGCCCGAAGCCTGTGTGACAACCACAGAGGCACCAGTCAAATGTCTGTTGCGTCCAAGTTACTCACTGGCCTCATTTTACGTCAGCTCACTCAGTCCAGAGAAAGTCAGATACGTGAAGAACAGGCAGGAGTTAGATCCGGTCGGGGGTGTGTTGATCACATTTTTACTTTAGGACGGATCTTAGAACATCGGCGCTCTTATGGGCAACCGACGGTCTTGGTCTTTTTTGGACCTGAAGACTGCTTTCGATTCAGTAGTTCGTAATGTTCTTTGGAGCTGTCTCCTTCGCAAGGGAGTACCAGAGAAATACGTGAATCTATTGAGATCACTGTATGCTCACTCTGTAAGCAGGGTGAGAGTGTATGGACAACTGTCTCGGGCGTTCATCACTTCTAGTGGTGTTCGTCAGGGGTGTCGGATTTCCCCCTTCCTGTTCAATTTTGTCATGAATGACATTCTGTGGGGTGCACTTGGAGATTACAGAGGACTTGGAGCTGAGCTTCTTCCTGGCGCTAGATTGACCGGTCTGGAGTATGCGGACGACACTGTCTTACTTAGCCCTTCTGCCGAAAACATGCAGACCATGCTGGACAGGTTGAGCGACCGAGCTGGTTTGTATGGAATGCGCTTTGCATCTTCAAAGTGCAAAGTACTGTTTCAAAACTGGGGCACTTCATCTCCTACTTTCTTTACTGCAGGTAATCCGCTTGAGACTGTGGACAGTTTCACTTATTTGGGTAGCACTATCTCGTCAGCTTGTAATATTGCTGATGAGATATCAGCGAGGATAGCAAAGGCACGGGTTGCCTTTGCCAAACTGCGTCATCTGTGGCGTCGAAAAGACGTCTGGTCGTCGGTGAACGGGAGGGTATATAATGCCTGTGTGAAATACTAGGTGTGGTATAGCAACGTTGTAAATGAACCACATGGTTGAGACATGTTTGGACTTTAAAAAATTCAAACAATGGTAGGCAATTTACTAACTGCAATAAGCAAGAGATGTTTGAATTCTAAAATCTGTCTTGCACATACCTCAACCAGTGCTCCAGATACCTTCCAAAGTTGTAACCAAAGAACGGTCGCATGGCAAATGGATCATGCATTACCACTTTGGCTTTGTGTTCGGCAGCTGCTGTGGCTTCCGAGCGCATGCAGGCTCCAAGAAACACGCCATGGCGCCAACTGTATGATTCCATCACAAGGGGAACACCTTCAGGTCGACGTCCACCGAAGATGATGGCGTCGATTGGCACACCCTCGGGCTTCTCCCAATCCGGATCAATAATTGGGCACTGTGAAGCAGGAGTGCAGAAGCGCGAGTTGGGATGCGCAGCTGGTCGTCCACAGCCCTAGAAGAACAGACAAAATAACAGAGATAAGCCAGGTAAAGACTTCGTGGCCAGTAAATGCTTCGCATGCAACGCACTCTTATGCATATTAAACTAGTAGTGTAAAAAGCACACCTTCTTTAAAAAGCGGACTCAAGTTTTACTGTCATAATTTCGTGTTAAAAGCTTGAAGCATTATAGGAGTAAAACAACAGTGGAATAAGGAAGGTTGGGTATCCACATCATTCATTCACACGTGTTTTCCTTGCTAAAAGCATCACCTTAAACTTACTGGTTCCCATGGTTTGTTGGTCCAGTCTGTGACCTTGACTTTAGAGAAATCGACCGAATTCTCCAATCCTTCCCAATAGAAACGACCGTCACTCAATTCGGCAGTGTTGGTGAAAATGGTGTTCTTCTGAATGGTGAGCATTGCGTTCGGATTGGTGTCCATGGCTGTACCAGGTGCCACACCGAAGAAACCTGCTTCGGGGTTGATGGCACGCAGACGACCTTCCTTATCAAATTTCATCCAGGCAATATCATCTCCGACGCAGGTAATCTCGTAACCAGGTAGGCTTGGCTGCAACATAGCCAGGTTAGTTTTCCCACACGCACTTGGGAAAGCAGCTGCCACGTAATGTCGTTTGCCAGATGGGGTCTTTAGGCCCAGAATAAGCATGTGCTCGGCTAGCCAACCTTCACGTTGAGCCAGAATGCAACCCAATCGTAGAGCGAAACACTTTTTGCCTAACAATGAGTTGCCACCATAACCACTGCCAAAACTGCAAATCTCGTTATTGGCCGGGATGTGGGAGATTAATGTCAGTTCTGGGTTGCAAGGCCAGTGGTTGATAACCGGTCCTGGAAAGAAAATGACGCAGAGTAGATTAAGACAAGATTCGAGCAACCTATCAGTTTAGGAGATATTCAATTACGGAACGTTATGATTTTGGCTGGAGTCGAACCATTGACAAATACGGTATACTAGGACTCGTGGATCTCAGTGTGAACTGATTAAAAAATTGTGCTTGGGCAACCCATCCCCTAGAATATGTGATAGATTCTATATAACCTACTTGGATAGATGGTTAACTGAGTCCAACTGCGGAATTTCTGAGCGTCCGGCGTAAGTCGGTGGCTCGGCTAATAGAGCGCTTACCAAGTCTAGTTATACTGTCTCTGCCTCCAATTCGAATCTAGCCGAAGTTAAGATTTTCTGCAACTGCGTCAATTTCAAATGATCAAATCTATCAAACTACTCAATAAAGACACAATACACTAATTGATAAAATTTAGGACTTATTATTATTATTATTACTATTATTATTATTATTATTATTATTATTATTATTATTATTATTATTATTATTATTACCTGGTGGTCCAATGTCACAATAGTGTCAGTAATGTCAGTGTTTCGAGTAAAACGCAGTTTATAAACTATCCTGCAGTTCGTAGCAAAGTGACTAGAAAATAACTCGTCAAACAGGTCGCTATGATGCCGCATCAACGAGCCTTTTGATAAAAACGCTAGATCAAGATTCGGCGAAATATCTTTAAAGAATTCTACTGAGAACAAAGTTCCGGAAGCCGACAGCGTGTTTTAAGGGACACTAGTCACCAGTGAATGTTGTGAGAGAGTGACAAGACACACTCTGCTTAGTTTCTTACATTCTCTGGGCGTTGGTAAATATTATCATCGATTACCGTCCTCCAATATATGTGAACATTGGAAATATCGGACACATATAGCTTTACAGTGAACAATCTTTGTGAAGAGGTTCTGCCAACAGGAGATGCTGACAGACTAGCAACCGTTCTTCGCCTGAGGAAATTGATCAGTTTTATACTCTGAGCATCTGATTTTCATTTGTGAAACAGTCTACTTGAGCGATCTAAAACGTGTCGTGAGGTTTCTCAACACAACTGAGGAGTGTCCACTGAAATTGATGAGCCGGTATCTGTGACTTTTGGTCGCAGATATGGTAGTGACAGACTGAATCGCTGAGGTAGGCGGAAAGGACCTTGTTGTAGCTGTTCGGTGTTTACAAATTGTCATAAAAAACATTCTCTTATTGGAACGTGGTGCACAACCGGATACTGGTGCTGCTCCAACCTCGGTTACCGCGATATCGATGTTGCGCTGACAAACGCACTTACGTAGTTTATACATTGCACCACACCTCCGCGCTATCTAGCACAATAATCCAATATGAGGTTGAAGAAGTGTGAGACACGTACACGGTTTGTCTTGATGTCAATTACGCGCGGCAGTAGCTGTGGTTGACTGAATGAGCAATTGTTTGGGAAGTTAACTGTAGATGCACGAGATCGATTAGAAAATTACGGTGAAAGTCTATGTGAATTGGTAAGGATGGCAAATTAGAACAGACTGTTGTTGAAATGAATAAGTTTTCTGGCATTCTTGATGCAAAACAACCCATCAACAACGTGTTATCTATAAAAGGAGCTTTTAACAGCACATTTTGTTTCATACTGTGATTTGCTTCACCATGACTGTTCCACTCAGTGACGACGCTTCTCTAGTCTCCCGTATGTTCAGATGCTGCAGCATCACGGCAGCTTTATACCGACCACTTTGTGGGTAGCACAAGCTCGAGAACGTTGACAATTCATTGTATTGAGTTATCGTCTCAAAACGTTCAAACAGACTGGTACTCCAGTCTTTCTGAATTGACTCAATGCACAGCTGCGTGCGATCAATCAATGAGTACAGGGCGTCTCATGTGTTAGGTAATTTCACAATGTCGAGTTGTACTAAAGCGCTGAGGCGCGATGAACGTAAACGAGCGCATGTGATGGATGTAACATTGATATTCAAAGGATTTGAACAAAACAGTCAGAAGATGAACAGTGGTAGATGCATTTCGCATTAGCTCGTCGATACCAAATAACGAAAAACACCGGAAACTTTCAATTTAACATCTACGGTACTTAGGATGATGGTATGAATATAGGAACGGACAAAAAACAAAAACATTCAATTGTATGATCTGAATGACGCTCATTGCATCTTAGGTCCATGATAGCTTATGGTTCACAGCTAATTGCTTTTGTACACACAACACAGGTTCGAACCTGTTTACCACGATGGCTTCAGAAGTATTCGTTTTCTAACTGTTTTGTTTAAATCAGTGAGGGGATAAAACTGTTTCAAATTCAAAGAATTGTCTGCAAGGAACTGTTGGGCGACTCTAACATTAGCCATGCCTGTTATTTTCAACTGGGGGTTATGCATTTATCAGCAACGTACTTTTCCTGGTTCCATGTCTTACCGGTACAATGGTTAGGTGGTCAAGACAATCAGTGTTGTCGTTTTTAGTGGAGTTACCGGTAAACTGTAGTTTGTGAATGAATAGGACCCAGAAACATGAAAAGTGCACTTTACATTAGAAAATAATAGTAGTAAGTAAATGAGATATATATAAATGCTTAAGAAAAGTATAATTTTGAAAAGGTGGCAAATCAAACATAACCCCCTAGTAGCAGAGAAGTTAAAAGACGATCTGATACCTGATACATGACATCCCTAAGCGTGTGTTCAAAATCAAAGTGCCTAAGTGTTGTGCATCACACAACGTGCTGACCTTCTTAAGGAGTACGTGGGTAATTGCGCCGTTTTCTACACTGTATGTGAATCCCCATAACAAACACTGATATATTACATGTGTTAATATACTAGTTTCATTAGGTCATCGCTCTCAACCTTTAAGACATGTAATACTGGATTCATACGGAAATTTGAGATGGTACTTTTCAAATGCGATGATCGGCTCAATACATACTCGCTGAGCCATAACAGCACATGAAGTTCATATAAATCCTCATAGGCAGTAACTTTTTCCCAAGCCGAGTGTTCCTCATAAACCAATGTTTCTTTGTTGAGACTGATCTTCCTCCTAAGACATAGGCATTTCTATTGACGATGAACCGTTTCTGTCATGAATTGCTTTCTATAAATCGACTACTAACAGACGATGAAAAACCCTGAGACAGACAAGCACGTACTGAACAATAGTTGTCAGCAACCCCCGATAACACTGTCACGTTGACTATGTTAACAAGTGACCAGAGAGGGTAGAAAAAACTCACTCGCTTCCGGTTTCGGCAAACCAACTGAATGTAGGGCCTTGATGAAGTGGCTGTCATCCTTTTGGAGTAGTTTCAACACCTCCATGCCCATGCGGGTCATTATACGCATGCTGACCACGACGTACTGCGAGTCGGTTAACTGAATTCCGATTTTGGAAATCGGTCCACCCAAAGGCCCCATGCTGAACGGAAGCACGTACATAGTGCGGCCTATAACAGCAAAAACAAAAAGACGAAGTTTAAATCTGTTAGAAATTGAATTGAAAAGTGATTCAAAACTGCTCCAGAGAACAAACAGTGGTCCGTAATGGTTGAGTAATCAACTGTCTGCTTCATAAACAAGAGAAACATTCTCGCCATTGAGCATGATTAGTTATCTACCTCAACATCATTAGACAGAGGCCACATGGGTCGCCAACCTTTAAAACCGGAAGTCAAAGATGATCCATGGTACTTCACTTCCTACTGGTGGGTTTCAGTTTTCACCTTCAAATAACTGAATGGCCACGACGTATTTAAGCCGACCAGCTAAGCCTCGATAGGTAGTGACGGCGTTGAGTAAGCCTCATCCAACCCCGTTAATCCACAAACTAGATTAAAAGTCAACATCAGCCACTGATGCCATGCTGTCAAACATGTAGGCTAGTAATTCAGGAGACTAAGAGAACCACAGAATTATCGTGAGGATCTAAACACTTTGGCGTACGATCAGTCTCAGAAGCAGAGACCACCAACAAAGAGCTGGTATCAGGATGCATCGTGCTAATCCAGCCTTCGGATTGTAAATCGGTTTCCGCGATTGAAATTGACATTGAAAGTTTCATGTGAAAGATCCGCGCGTCTATAAACCGATTATAGTTGTCCGATGTCGAACAAGCTGGTTGTTTACCTACTTACCTATTTTTCAGCTTCTGAAGCAAGATGTGTTTGAAATCATGTGAAAAGTAAACCACCATGGGCAGGATGTTGTCAGGCTGCTTAAACCCAAGGTAATCGAATTTGAACCCCAAGTGATGGCATCGTAAAGTCTAGGTACAGACTTAAGCTTTCAGTGAAATATTTGTTTTATGGGAAAACCAGCATATCAGTCTCAAGGCACTGACGTCTTGACTCGGGATTATACAAAAATAACATGAAAATATATTGCATGCGCCAGCTGGAAACAAGGAAACGGTGGGCAACTCAAGGGGTAAACGAAACTAAGAGTGAAACGGAAGTGGTTTGGACTGGCTATCTAGAATAATAAAATGTTGATCAATATCAGTGTGCACAACAAAACCATCGATTAGTATCAAGCAGCGATCTAATTATGTAACATTTCGGGGCTGATGTAGGCCCTCAGAATTAGCACAAGACGTTGAAATTTCCGCGTGCTAGACAGGATACATCATATAAGCAACCGTATACACGTTTTTATGGAAGCTATAATTTTCATCTTGTCACCATAGTGAATTTTTTGCGAAAGGTACGTTTTCCGAGAAAACAAACGCCCTAGAGCCATACAAGACGCACTTGTTGAGACTTGCGATCAGCACGGTCATTCCGAGACACGTTCGATCAAGCCCAGCTGGCTCATGCACTCACGTCATAATCGACTGATGAAATGCACAAACGTGTACACGCGTCGTTTTGACGAGACGAGATCTCACCTACACTTGATTGATGAACCCAACCCTAGGCTTATTCAGCGGCACTGTTCTCGTTAAAACACAAAACCGAGACCCATCAGTTGATTCTTGTGTGGGGTGAGCGATGTTTAACAGGAATGACCCTTCGCATATGTGAATGTCTGGTGGATCCCGAAAATTTAGTTTTCAAAAGAAAAAACCAAATGAAGCAGTTTCAATGTGGACACAAGGTACTTCCACCAGAAAACTGAAAGAACCAAACCACGTTTGACTAATTTTGGGGTTCTTAAGTTTAAACTAACCAAATGGTAACCGTTTTCATACAGCTCTCCTTAAGTTGATGAGCTCAGTCATACAATGGGTTTAACGTTGTTCTGTTAAACAAGAGCACCCTGGTTTGAAATAATCTTTATTTGGCGCTTGTCTAGATTTGGGTAGGTTGACAGTAGCTGAGATCGCATGTAATCACCTTGTTGTACCGCAGCAACTAGTAAGAGATGAGACGTTGAGTAGTTTTTCTCTTTCTGCATTTAGTCTGAACGTTATGGAAAGTTTATTGTTTATCCTAGTATGGCCCTCAATCATACAATATTAGTTGCATAATTCCTACGATAAACCACAACGAAGGTCATCCAGTGGTATATATTTCCGGTTAGAGCACATTGAGAACAAACATTAGGAGTCACGGACAAGTGTCAAGTTCAACGGTTCTGACAAAGTAATCCTGTCATACACATTGTGTCGCATCCAAATCCATTAGATTCAATTAAGTCACACTGTTCTCTTCGAGAGATATTTCTGTTTAAAGAGAACACTGTGTTTCGAATTTTCATTGCAATACACATCATGAGAGTTTTCGGAACTACAGGAAATTCACGAGATAAGGTGCCAACCACCTACAGAGCAATCCAAGTTAAAACACAATCACGAAACCTTTTGAATGTAAGAAACCAACAGTTAGTTAACATGTTGATAGATTTATGAAAAAAAGAGACTTATTCATGTAGTACACAAAAGACACAGGACGCATCCGATCACTGCATTTCAACTGGAGGTCTGATCAATCGTACGGTAAAACAGTGCCACAAGAGAACTACCGATGACAATAATCTAAAGGGCCAAATCGGAGTTTACAAAAAGTTTTGGGAATCACCGACTACTATAGCATATATGTGGAATATTCACAGTTGAGAGTAAAATGAACAGAAAATCGAGAAGTCTGAGCATCTCGGACTTCTTTCAAACGATCTGGAGTGAATATGCTCAAAACAGTCCAATCGGGCTCGCGAAAGTCTTGAACTAGTGATATCTGGCTGCTGGTCACACAGTTGTGAATTCGATTCCAGTTACCGAACCGGCTACTGATTAAATTTAGTTTACTTGGCAATATCCCAAGAGTGATCTTGCATGTCACGATAGTGAACGATGTAATGCCGAAGCGGATAACCTTACCGTCTACCCAATTAACGACGGTCAACTCTCGACAGGACATGACATGGGCTGACAGTCACCTGTTTTTGAAAACATTTCGACTCCTGAGGTGAATAAACGTTCAACTATGACATGAAATAAAACGTTAGTGTATGCCGTGTTTGCTTTTTTGAAGATCGTGACGCATTGTACGTTCCTTTAGTGATCAAACAGACGTTACTGATTCGAGTCGATAGTAGTTATATTGTGATGATCTGTGAACCGGATGTAATAAGGTTTTTATGAACAATAAAAAAACGGAAGAACAAAAGTTTCACTGGATACGATTCAGTAAATGTTAGCATGAAAGAATGACAATGGCTAGTTTCATGATGGATTGTGAATCAATGTTCAACTTTATCATGAATAAAGTATTTTCCAAGGCTGTATACGAAGTTTAGACCACTATTGTTCTCCGAAACAGAACTTTTGGAAACTGCAACTTTCGGCAGTATTTGTAACGAAACCGCTGTGCAAAATTGATTAGGATTTAAGACAGACATTTTTGCACGAGTCTATAGAGGACATCATTGTGCTGAATGAAGTAATGAAAACAAATGAGTACTAGAACAAAACTGCCGGCAACTCACCCTTCATGCAACCGGGAAATCGTACGCTGAACGCTTTTTCCAAATCTGCCGGTGACATCCAAATACCTAAAGTACCTTTGACACCTTCTTTGACCTTGGGCACAGTGGCGCGTTGATCTGGAGTGCTGATCACTGTCTTCGACTCCACACGAGCCACATCGGCAGGATCGGTGCGAGCGAGCCAACAGTTTTCGTAAGCTGTGAGACGTTTAATAGCACCTGCAACATTCAAAGTAAAGTCCCGTTAATCGGAGCAATGTAGTTTGGTTGGAGTAGAGTTTGAAGCAGAACAAATTCGAAATGTAACTTGCGGATTGCAATCAAGTTGATAGATAATTCCGTCCATATATGCCACCAAACCTCACACTGTGGTAAGTCGGGCAATTTTACATGACTGGCCAGTAAAGTAACCCTGGCTACCTGTGTTTAAACCGCACAGCCGTTACACAAGTAACATGTTTACAGCAAGAACGCACACAGTTCAGGGGCTAGGCAAATGTCCAAACCTACAGATACATGATAATGTTTTCGGGGTGAATAATTTTGTATTTGTACCAAAAATCAATTTAACATCATGAACACTTATTTGTCCAGCTGATGATAGGTTGTGCTTTCACTTTTCTGTATCCGTACTGCCAATTAGGCGCGTAACGAACATGCAGGTTGAACTCAGTAGTTAAAACCTTACATAAATGAAACAGCCGTCTTATTCGACTCGTCTTCTAGTCCATCGGTGTCACGGATTGCTCAAATCTATTGCATTTCAAAAGTATGCGTGATAAATCATCACCCTGAGTAGCTTTTGCACTGTGAAACGGCTGCAGTACAAAACAAAGACTACCGTGGCGGTACCAAACAAATACTTAATTTCACAATAGTAATATTAATAACGGGTAGACTGGTAAGTACACCATCGCCATCATCATCGACAACAGTACATCAGTTGGCGGCAATGATACTTAGGTACTATACAATCATGATAAGTGAGCCTCTAGGTCAATGATAAAGCACAGGAAATGAGTGAGACTCAATAGGTAGACCCCTAGATGTAAACTCAGGCCTCAAACAGCTAACTGTTGACACCTTGTCAAAATACAACGACGACATTTGCGACTTCCATACCGTGCTCCATTACTTGCACTCCGGTCTTGGATAATCTAGTCAACCGTCAGCACCAGACATGCTACTGAACCTGTAGGGTCTCCAAATGGCGACCGTAGAAATAACAAGTCCAACCGACGGTAACCAAACAGACGACTAAACTCGTAAAACAGAAACCGAATCATGAAGGCTAACAAATGAACGTTGAGTTACGAGGTAATCACATCTTGACTACTGTTTACTTAGCAAAACAATTTCGGAAGACGACAAATATATAACATGTTACTGAAACAACTGACAGTGAATCTGGTACTCGAAGCCCCTCATCATCGATTGCAAGACACCTTATGATAACAGGTCACCAGGTGGTCCCTCTTAACTCTTTCAAAATATTGTTACGTCATCAGAACCCGAAACTACTGGCCTTTAGCGAAGCCATGCTGATTAGAGCTCACCAGCCGGCGCTATGTGCACAAAAGTGGGTGAAGCAACCTATAGGGTTGCCGTGGTGGTGATGACATAATTCGTGGTGTGACTGTATGCGTGCCCATACCCTGTCTATCCCTAATTGTCTGTCATATATAACTTGCATGTTTTACGTTTGCGACTGATGAGAGTAAACGAAATGTTAACATATCGCAACATATGTCTTCTTTCTGCGCTGATGAAGTTATTGAAGGGAACCCAATGATGTTACATTGACGGAAAATCATTGTAATAGGTGTAGTGGAACCAAGAAATGAATCGACCAGGTTACAAAATAATCTACGATAATTGCCTACGATAAATTCCACCATATTACGTTCGCTATAAGTTAGAATAACGCTCCTCTTGAATAAGACAGTAATTCTAGCACATCCAGTTTATCCAACATATTAAAAATCCACTGTTGCTACGATTAACTCCCGGTAACAATGACCACGTGCTAGCAGAAAACAAGGCGCGTGAGGACGAAGTGTGTATCCATTCAAACAACAGACGAGTGGTTAATATGTACAACGAACATAACAGGTATGAAGACCAGTAGGTGACAAGAGAACAAAAAGGCAAGAGACTCTACATAGGACAATGGAGTGATGCCAGTTTGGTTGGTCAATACGTAAGTAGACCAAGGTCTACTCGTTTTCTCGCTGTTTCAAATTGGCGTCGCCGTTCTTAACACTCTAGGAGAACAGACACTTTGAGTAAGGTACACGGTCATACGGTTTCTTTCCGCTCCCGTAATTAGTCTTAGGATTTGTGATGTACTTTGGTCTTTGTGGCATAGCAGTGCTTTTGACATTTTAATTTAGTTGATGGTTGACTCAGTTTTATGAGATGTACCTTTCAAAATTTGGAGGTTAATCTCACAACTCAATGCTTAAGACGATCCGAATACAAATAATTGATTCGATACTACGGATATGAGTTAAATTTGAGCAGCGTTGGCAACACTCTAATGGTCTATTGTATACGTAGAAAGTATGTCACAAGTTACGATAATTCTCAAGAAAAAACATGAGACACAATTAATGTTTAAGGCGGCTAATTTTTGATTAGGCAATGAAATTCAATATTACTGACCAGTTTGTATCGACGTCTTTGATGTCTTGTGTGGGCGTCAGAGTCGGGACTCATAACTATAAGGTTATGATAGTGATCTCAACTCCAAGTATCATTAGCTTTAATATGGAATCCCATTAAAACTCGTTGGCCGCATCAACGAGATCAAAGCTGAAGCAGTGTTGCTTCTTGGGCTAGAAAATACAACCGCTAAAACTTGAAGATATGAGACGCACTAAAACCAGCACTACTCAAGGTTTGCTTTCATCTCGCAAGCTCTGGGTGACGCCAGCTAATGTACACAGAGCGAACTAGGAGGTGAGTTTCTAGGAACTGGAATGTGTTCACTCGTGTGCACCATGATGATATCTAGATAACGATAAGTAGACACTATAATGAGAATGTCAATCCACTGTTTGCCGAGTCAGGCACTTTCCAGCAACAATAAGAAGTTTTCAATCAACTATCTTTCAGAAGGAAATGAAAACAGCTACTGTGGGTCCCATGCCCATCTGGCTCTTGGTTTTAGATGGTGAAAGAAATATCGGTTAATTGGCTTCAGTTACATAAATACTGTCGTGACTTGAATGAACTGTCTAAGAAGTAAGGAAAACTCATGAAGCCACACCATTCAGAACGCAACACCCTAGTCTGAGACCTAGCTGTTTATACTTAAGTTGGAGACACTGCTCTGGTGTTGGACGTTAGATGTGGTTTCGGACAAACAGGTTTCATTCTTGACTTTTCTATGGCCCTAAGACTAGGTATTGTTCTTATCAATATCATACGACACTGATGTTCATAAGTGTCAACCACCATTGCGTTCTTGTCCCCCATAACGATGATGCTGAAATTTGAGTCACGACTCAAGAAAGTATAAATTAATGGATAGTTTCCTAACACTATGTACCGGTAGCTATCGCCTATCAGATGCTTTCCAAAGATCAAGCCTACCGTTGAAATGTAAAACATTTCAGGGGAAAAAAAAACAACTCACCGGAATGTTCCAACTCCGACAAATATTTTTTAAATTCCTCTTCGGATCCGTTGCAGACACAGATATTGTCAGGTTGACATAACTTTGCCTTCTCTTCCACGTAGGCTTTCACATGCGGTGGCAAGTTAGCGATGGCTGATTGCAGGTGCGCTGGGAGAGCCATGGTTTATGCTACAATATACCAAAATCAAATTGATTTGTGGAGCCGTCAGTGGAAGCAACTAGTGCGACAGTTACGCAATCAACACAATGTGATCACTAGTAACGTACTTTATCGACAATGCTAGGCTCAAATAAAGCTGATAAATAGATACAATAGGTTTTCAACCTGATTGGTTCTATCCGACAGTTGATATTACGCCTACGCATGAATGTGGCCGGCGCTCGGAAACGTCGTAACATAAACAGCGGAAACTCGTGCGTATTCTAATCGCAAAGCATTTGTATAAGAAGACTTAGGGCGTAGAGATCGAAAAGTAAGCGCCTCGGGAGCCAAAGTGAAAGAGGAGAAATGTACATTTGCGTCTTTACGTGACTGAGTATTTTATCGGACTCAAAAAGACCGCGTAGTCACGTGTTGTACAACAATGTCACTGCTTGAATCCGGAGAATATCGCAAAACTATTTTGCGAAACAATAAAAATAATGTAGGTGAACATTTATTTCGTTGATTAAATCTGAGTTATGCCAGATAAACAGCACTGAAGTAAATGCTAGCTCGACCTATAGCCAATGGTTTCGATCATACCTCGGAGTGAACACAAACGAACCGTCACATCGAGTGGGTTACTTTGAGACAGAACGAGTGAACAAACAACAGGCTCGACAGGGAGTTCATTAACGAAAAAACTGTCTGAAATCAGGAAACCAACTCTCTACACTTTGGTTGAACAAACCCTTAGATAAACGAAAATGCGCGTATTTCGTCCTGGTAGAAAGATGGAAATCATACTTCAGTTGGACACAACATTCTCAGGCGGGGGTAGAAGTTGCCAGAAAGAAATGGGAAGTCAGTGAAGTAAAAGCTGTACTCTTGCAGGCATGGTCATACAGGTTAGCCACGTTAATAAAAAACTTCACCTACGGGCGGGATCAACAGGATAAGTAACTCCAAACTGACTCAGATAACTACTTCGCACCGAACGCAAATGCCAACCAGCCGCTTACCAGTAAGCTTCCGAACGCTCATCTGACCCAAACAGTCGCGGCGGACCCTATTCAAACCGCGTTGGGAAATCGATTTCTACCGGAAGACAAACCACTCGGTGCTGCGTACGTGGGTGCATATGAGTGATCAGCCAACCAGAGTTGGGTGTGTATAGCTCTGTAGATTGCGCCTCCGGGTATTCTCATTGGATAACAGTGCCGCATAACGGAGGCAGTTATAGCCTTACTTTCAACCCGTGTCTACCTCGCTTAACCAAGGACATTCAGAAAGTGTGTTTACCTCGTTGATACCGTAGACACGGCAGTGTAGACCGGACAGCCTATGGCAAGTAGGATTCTATTTCTGGCAGAAATATCGACACAGAACATTTCCTCGGCTGATTTGCTTTCTCCTGAACAAATGTACAGAATGTGCTCAAGGGAAACGGTGGAGGGTCTGGGTTTTTTCGTTATTTCTGTGTACCTACAATAACTCCTGTCTTTATAGCGCACTTTTTGGTGGAACTCGCAACGAATTTTAACCATCGTCTACAGTTAAACCAATAATATGCTCCATAAGGTGTAGTAAACGTTTCTTAGAGGAAATCATGTGCAGCACTGTAGTGTCAAAAATCAAAAACTCGCACGAATTCGTTATGCCGTAAAAACGTCTCGAATTAGATTATCATGAACCAGTAAAAAAATAGCTGAAATTTAAGCCAATTGTTCTGTAGTTGATGCTTGGGCAAAACAGTTCAAAGAGTGATAAATTCAACCCAATTTTAGAGAGGTTCAGTGAGCCTGCGAGGCATTTGGTTGTCCAGTAGGCCTTTTCGCTCTAACATCTTAGGGCTTTAATTACTTGCTGCCGTCATGGAGTGGGCACTGTTGATATCAACCACTGGTTTGAACTAAATGGCAGAAAAAAACAACGAACTAACTGACTTTATACCACTAGAAGTTTGCTGCAGTGTGACGGCATGATTAAACGTAGATATCTGGGCTTGATAGTTCTCCCCATAACCAGAAAGATCTCCTTCCTCCTTGGTATATCGCAACTAAAACGGATCGTCAAGTATTCATTTGACCTAATTACATTGGAACACTTGTAGTGTTTCAGAACAATACAGTCGCCCGGCGTTCAACGGCACAATAATTCAGTTTGATCGTAATCGAAAATGTTTGTGTATCCACATAAGCCTCTGATACTTCGTAGTCACTGGTCACTGGTTTTAACAGTTATATCTGACGATTCATCATGTAGATCAACACCACGAATTTTGTTTCGCAGACAGAATCAAGACCACCAACCTAAATCGATTTGCAAGCAAATTTAACTTACATCAAAACCAGTACACTATCATCCTGATTCAGAACAAAAAACTGTCGGCTAAGCTGTACAATGCGGTCTTGCGTCGACTTAGCCGAACGGAACTGGCGGACCGCATATGCGGTCGTTTGTACGCATCTGGCCGGCGGTGCAGACGTTTTTGCCAAACCGTTTGCAGTACATTGGTACGTTGTGTAGATTATGTTTTAGCATGTCCAGGCGATGTGCAACGATTGTCCACCCATGGTTTTGTGTGGTTTAGTGGTCCGTAATCAGCATATGGGCAGGTTGGTTTTGTTCCAACAGTACTATCATGCCGGTTCTTCCCAAGGGAAGAACTGAACTCGTTTTGATCTCCCATAGATGTTTTGTGTATGTATGGAGAGGAGCTTTGGCTAGTAATGCGAAGGGCTGTTGGTTCGGTCTCTCATTCAGACTCTCTCTACCTGGTGAGACCAAACAAGGACGAAACCGGTTGTGGGGTGTCGATCTGAGTGTGAACATCAAAATTATTATACTCTGTTTTGAACCCGCACGCCTGTAGCCAGTGCAAAACTAGCAATCCTAAATGGACTGTATCCATCCGTATAAACGGCGTGAAAACTACGTTTTGTGTATGGTTTTCGAAGATTTTGTCCCTCAAATATAGTTTGTAATTTAAAATATTTAGTATTTCAAATAAGTGAAATGATTTTTCTATGTCTTTCTTCCCTCTGTAATATTTGCGGGAGCTTCGGTTTTACGTGGTCACGTGGCCTGATGATGAATCGCCGAAAACAAGTTTGTTCGCTACATGTTCTTCTAATGTCTAAACCGGGTATTTTCCTGCAACACAAACAAGTGTCAGTATATGTTGTCATTCGGCGTCAGATGTGCACTATATTACATCATCCCAGTGCGACCGTATCGTCGTCTCTGCAAATACGTATGTTACCCGGCACGTTTTAGATGCCATCTTGGCTAAAAACGGTTGTAGAGACCAGCAATTTTCTCCATTGGTTATATGAGTCTATTTTGTTTACGCAGGTAAACTTAACTATATTGTCGTTTTACTAGTAATTTTCAATGCTCTTAATACCTAACTGACTTTCTAATAGTAGGCGGAAACAGAAGAATCATAAGAGAATTTTGACAATGAAGTTCTGTTTCAGCTATGACTTTTTGTTGGCATTAAGTGGGAGGGCGCTTTTGAAACAATGAGCGAAATCTAACGTGCATCTTTCTTACGGGTTATAACAGTAAGTTGCATAGATGTCAGAAAACGCGCGGTTTACTGTAATATTTAGTTAAATTCATGTTCTAGGCTATGCAAATCACATAAAGAATGAGTTCGATGTTGTCTGAACAAATGTATTTTGATTGATGTTATGTTTTTCCATTGCTTTCTGCAAGATCCGTAGTGCCTGAATAACGTGCACCAACACGTCTGTTCTCGATTGTGCTTGAAATATGCACGCACAGACTGATCCATATGACAGGCGTTCTGTTCTACTTGTAGTGTGAATTTCAGCATCTTTGAAGCCTATAGTTGAAAGCGTACTCCAACACCTTTTCTTGGTTCATAATGAACCAACGATAAAAATATTAGAAAATTGAGGATATTAGAATCCCTCTCAAACGACGTTGTCAGTGCTAAGGGCTTTACCGACGTATCCTAGAAATGTTTTCTCTCCTTCTCAGTATCAACAGTGTCCATTTTATTGCGAGTAAAATTGTACACACGCTTCCTACTAACGCTGGTTTATTGTATTCATCAATCCAATTGGCCAAATCACTTTAGCGGAAAATGTCATTTTCCAATGTTCTTTGTTACCCGGCGTCTTGATAGATTAGTGTAGGTACGTTGTTCATCTACATCACTGTTTATTACTCGAGTCAACCCACTGTTTGTTACTCGGTTAGTCACACAGCATGGACAGACTGACACTCTGAGCACATATTTTACAGCAGTGCACAAAGTCCAACGAGCTGAATCGTGGAAGAACCAGATGAACGATTATCCTCTGATGCTGACTACAACTCAGAATGATAAGTCATATTTGTCAACATCTCATTCATGCTGGGACTCAATACTCAGTGGGGAATTCTTATGGCAGTCACTGATGGTATAACGCACCAGACCGTGCGTAGTGAGGAGGAGTGATCGCACGACACTACTCACATCACTGCTACTCAGTAGTGGGGCCAAAGCATATATTTTGACATTGAAGTAACCGCAGGAAAAACACAAGAAGAAACATTGGAGTGCAACATCGTATGAAATGGTTTTTGGCGTTATTGGAAACCGTGACGTTCTGAGCTCATGACCGTACGCAGAGGAGTGTTTTTGTTTGTTGTTTTGTTGAAACGCACAACCCACGTGTTGGTTTCCTGAATAAATAACCGTCTCGTCATCCACATTCTTAGCTCACAACACTGTAACTTGTGCGGTCGGCTAGACCGCCTATCCATGCAGTACCTGAATGGTGATGATGTGTATAAGTGTCTATAGCAAAATTGAAGATGATCCGTTTCGGTTGGCTACCCGGTCTGCCTAATGTCGCTCTAGAGAGGTCGATCTGTACGCATTGTACTGGTTTACCCGCTGTGGGATTGTTATTTCTAATGACGCGATCTTAGTCTAAAGACCTTGCCTTTTAGTTTGTTACGGGTTTTGAATCGCTGAATCAGTAAGTCAAGTCAACAACCAGATAACTCTGATAAAGAGAGGGGTTATGTGGTGATCGCAAGTTACGAGCAACTGCTACGGGACTAGCATTAGGTCAGAGCCCAAATCATCGCCTGCTATTTGTCCTTCGAGTTCGACCATCACAGGCTAATACCGAGTTTTGAGTGCATCAGATGAACTGTTTGACGTCATTCTTGGCTTTGTTTGATTGACTGAATTACTCTGCGAAACAGTGAGATTTTGTTTCATCGTGTCCATATTGTGTAGCTTGTCTTGGACTTGCGTGTTCTGTCAACAAATAATTTCAAGAGCAGCCTGACTCATTACAAATTATAAACTCCGGTAAATTGCACTAAAATACCATAACGTTCACTGTATTTTTGTAATTTCCTGGGTAAACCTTGAGCTGAAGTCTTTAGTTTCACAAAAATACGTAGACGCAAGATTAAAAATGTCTTATATAAGTTCTTCGTTCGACTTACCATGGAAAATTGTCTTGAAGCAGCATTTTCTCGGGCAATTTAATATACGCTGTTTACTCCATTATACAAAGATGAAATTCATCGTTAAGCATCGGCAGTTTTAGAACACAATAATCAGTTTTCTGTCATTATTGTATCAACCCATTTGTCGGTCTGCTTGTATTTTTAAAACGTTTCCCTCTTCCATATGTGGTTCTTGTGAATATAATCCTGGATGCATTATAAGATTCAGATCGGAGTCAAGAGTACACTTACATAGCCAGTTTATAATGAAGTACAAAAATCACTAGCTGACGAGGTGAGATATATTCAATACAACATTATCTTTTCAAGAAATGAAAGTTTTATCGTACATTTAAACATCAGATTGAAAAACTAGTTTCCGGTTCACTTGTATGTGAGGCTGACAATCGTCCATTAACCAGTACTACTAATCTAATTGTTCCTTCAGAAGAAAGCTCGCCTTGAACATTCCAAGTACCCTCGTCGTATTGGTTTTTTTCTCCTTATTGCGCAGCGGAATTTTCAATAACTGGTACCTTTCAAAGTATATATGTTGACACCGTCGAAAACTAATGTTATTCAAAAGATCATTCTGGATACATGCAACAATACTCTATTCGATCGTAAAGTGTATTTGCATCAACATCCGATAATTCAGCTACAGTTTATGACTGGATGGCTACCGCACTGTCTGTTCATATACTTTGAGCTTAAGTGTCCCTTTCAGTCCGACATACTAACCATTGTATTCGAGGCAGAACAGGTTAATTGTTTTCCACTCAGGTTCCAGGGTGCTTCACATGCCTGATAGCTTTTTATGTCAAATGTGATACGCCAAGATGAGCCAAGATCTCTTCCGTTTCCTAGTATTCTGTTTTCTGTTGCTGATAAGTAGTTTGGTATCTCCAGTAATTTGAGAGATCCACTTACAAAAACTAGTCTTCCATTGCACCTAAACTGGCGACAGAAACGGCATGTCATATCTTCCAGGCATTTTCACAATTTTATGACCTTACGTCTTCTTCTGTTTCTCTAAAGGCTGCATTCAGCGCTGCATGGCTGAAGTCACTACTGTGAAGGTCCGCCTGCAGATCTCGATCAGTTAATAGGCCCTACTCATCTAATCCACAGTAACGCATTCGGCAACAATGTGCAAACGAACAATACGCATTGATCGACGGGACAAAATAACAAAGTCATACTATTTTTTCCTGACAGCGTGAACGCTGATAACTGAATGCGGGTGGCCTTACAAAAACCTCACAACCGACTTATAGTACAACCATTATGATTAACTCGATGAGCCCTATGATACAAAAACACTCATACAGAACAGCATGTTCAGTGTTGTTGAATATTTTGGCAACCAATGAACTCTCTAAATTACAAATCGGTTAGTGGACAGTTAACTTACATTTGGCCTCTTACATAGTTTGCTCATTGTTATTAAAAATGACTGATATACTCCAGAAATATACTGCTATTCAACGTTAACAAGTTACTGCTTCAGATCTGTCAACCTAATGAGCTGACGATTCACCGGCGTCACCGTTCTATGTGACAAGACGACCACAATCCACCAGAGTTCTGATCAAATTATGCTCGATTTGTGCTCTTAATAGATTTCCGCTTGGTACGGGCAGCCTTCCACGAGTGTTGTGTTGAACCGCGAGTGAATTTCTGTGTGCAAAGTGAACAAGCTATAAATCTGAGGTAAGTGTTAATGTATATCTGTTGACAAATGTATTCAGTTGGTTCACCCGAAGCAGGTCAGACACGAATTTCCTCCTCGACTCACCACACGTCAATTTTGTGCACCTGCACAGAGGCTTCTCAGTATTCATCTCTCAGATGACCTTTCCTTAGTATTAGCAACGTTAGGAATTATTGATTTCTAATCAACAGTACAAGCTTTTCACGTTTTTGGTTAGCAAAACATCCGATCTTGAACACCGTACGAAGCCGGACGAAGACAAGAACAGCGTAATCCAGATGAAATTGCGCTGACGAGCAGCTATTTAGTACTTATACAGTGGTATCAAATGCATCACCTTTATATACGTTACTACGCTTGCTGCTGGTATGCTTTTTAAAACGATAATGATTTTTCCGCAAGTGTGTTCGAAAAGACTAATCAGCTGCTAAAGTGCCTACATTTCACCAGAGCAGAGAAAACTGGCGACTACGAGACGACTTGAACGTCAGTACAAGCCTGCGAAAGTAGGCCGAGGTATCAAATCAAACCATTTGGTCGTTCTGACTGGCTGAATAAAGGTCAAGTCACTCTTTCCAGCTGACCAGACGACACTCCGTATAGAGCTGACCGTTAATGATACCACTGGGCAATTCAGCCTCTACTTCCTATACTTCTGCTGTACCATGTAGTTTGCTGAGTCGAAATCAAGGCCCCCAGTCCGTTCGTCACCTACAAATCTATCGCCAGTTTCCTCCTCCTATTGACCAGTATGCTAAGTCCAGTGAATATTTGTCAACTTGGCTGAATAAACGTAGCAGACATATGGGGGGGGGTGATAAACGGTTATTGAATGAAGAATTGGTATTCATTAAGGCTCAAATAATCGAATGCACGTTCAATTAATACTTGTACTCAGGAGAGTATGAAGGACGGCAGTACACCTGGTAATGCAACAACCACCAGTTATTTTGTTGTTCTGTTACATAAGTTATGATCATGTCTTACACAGACTTTTGAGTCCATGGCTATTTCTAATTTTCTTCTTTCACACGATTATTGTAAATCCTCTTCCATCAAAGTTCGCTGTTTTCGCAGTGTGTATATTTGAACTCTACTAACTTCTCACTTGTGCCGGCTGAGCGCCGCTCTCTACTTCTCGGTCCATATTCTGTCAAATGATGTAAAACGTCTGAAAACCTGACACTTATGTTCTAAGAATCTCACTCCTGATATCTCTCAACAGCAAAGTTAGTTGCAAAGCAAACTTTTCCCGTAACAAATTTGAACAGAGAAGTCAGAAACAGTTTTTTGCACAATGTATCTCTCGAGCACATTTCGCTGCATCTCATCAGGTACATACTGCAGTCTGTGTGTTTATATAGCAAAGTTCAATGGTCATTGTGAAGTTAAACAACAAAATCAACAACCACACCAACACACACACACACATCCACATACATCAATTACCAGGGCAATTTGGTACTGACGAACAAATCTTTCTGTACACAGAGGGGTGGCTTCCATTTGCTAATTGCTACCGCCTCTGCGAACCGGAGAAGCCTTCGATTTTTTGTTGCGTAACGTATCCGAAACGCCTTCTCCAGGTTCAGTTGGGGTCGACAAGTCAACAGGTGTCGGGCGATCGATGATGCTGGTTCCCTGTGACTTGTTACATTCTGACTTGATCCCTGTGTTGTTGTATCCATGAGTGTTTTGCGAACCCAAACTGGAATGTGTTCATTGACCCGATGACGTAACTGCCGCTCCGTTCTGCCTATGTAAGTGGCCCGGCACTCACATGAGAATTCGTAGATGATGTAAGATTTGGCATTGAGCGGTAGCGGTGTTTTCAACGGTGGAGTTGGGATTCGGGTGGTGGTGAACAGCATGACCAGTTGGGCTGCATAGAACGTGCGTCCGATTGCTGCCGTGAGACGGGTTTTCAACAGAGTGGCAATGTCATCACCTTTGTATGGCAAACGGAGATAGACATTTAGTTTCGGAACTGTTGAACACATCGTAGCGGCCGGCTTTTGTTTGCTGAATTTCTCAACAAATGCAGATGGATAGCCATTTTCTTTCAGCGTGGTTCTCAACAATGACATCTCTTTGGCCAATGTTTCTTTTGAGCAAATTCTTCTTGCGCGATAGAACAAGGTCCTCACCAGACCCCGCTTGTACTGGATCGGCACAAAACTGTGAAAGTTCAGGTACTGCCCAGTCCAAGTGTGTTTCCGATAGACATATAGACAGATAGACAACTGTTTCTGACTTCTCTGTTCAAAGTTAGTTGCATTACGTGAAAGAATGACTAGTTCGGATAAACGTGAATAGAAAAATAATCCTTTACATATTACAGTTGCTTCACGTATAACTTTTCCAGCTGGATTTAGTACGATTGGACGGATCAAAGCGTTCCGCTTTAGGGCTAACATCCCATGATCTGACTGAACAGCGATCATACAAGTAGGGTTCTATTGAGAGATCCACCGCGTCACTTTGGCCAAGTGTTGTGATCCAAGAACGCGGATGGTACAAAGATTGTTTATTCGACAAAGCAATACATGGGTAAAGTGTTTAAACAAAACCAGAAACAAAACTACTCATTTGCACGCGGTATTCAGCTTCAGGCCGTCTTGGCTGCCACACACGTCAATGTTCAGTTCCATTAAGTAGCAGGGACCATTATGAGCGATGCTGAACTTTGATGATCCTTCCTGCAGTCTTCTTGTGGCTTGTAAGATGTCAAAATATATGCTCTGCAGCTGCTACAGAATAGCCGCAGTGTGAGTAGTATAATACGATTGCTCATCTTCAATGCACTAGTAATTTCCTGAGAGAATAACTACACATTCAAAATCCATTCAGTTATCCTCAGCTGAATGAAGTTCGCTTTCCATTTCAACTTTCATGTTCAGATGAGCTGTTTGTCTTAGGTATTTTGGATGGGATACTTGATTTTAGTTTTACGTTTGTTCGACCTCGACTTCTATTATGTCAAACTTCCTTCTCAGATGGTGGGAAACTGTCTCAATACTCACATAGTTACGGTACAGATTTGCTACCGAAAGAACTTCCAGTCCTGCACTAGTCGATAACGGTAGACAGAATTGTTACAATCATAAAAACCATTAGACGTGGGAAGGATTTTAATGAAAGTCAATGCTCTCATTACTCCAAGAAATTTCGAAGGAAACGAGTCCAGCCTTACAGATCATCTACTTAACAACCTGCAGATAAACAGAACCATCGCTAACGGACATTACACTTCGCCGAATAAAATGGGTAGGTCTAGTGGTTCTTTGGTTCAATCAACACGGAAACTGTGTTGTCTGAACGAGTTAGTAGGATTTCGGAACTGTCATTAGACTTACAGAGTGCTGATTTTCACAGAACATATAATGTGCATGTGTTTGACCGTGTTATACACGGTCAGTTTTATTCTCCATAGTGCGTAGATTGGTCATGGTTGCACAGTACCTCCTGAACTCTCAGTTGAGGGCATAGTTAAACCGACAGTTAGTTGGCGTCATAGCAACCAACGAATTAAATCAAATAGCCGAATAGTCATCTTATTACGTAAGTGACAGTTTTGCCGTGTATTAAACTGTTGAGAAACAAGGCGTGTTTACGATAAACTCGACCTGGAAGACCATAAGTAACGGTAGATGTAAGCGCCACATCATGTAATTATTCAAAACTCCAATCTACCATGCAATGATACAGTGCAAATCTAGACGTGCTCACATGTTCGTTTTGGAAGATAACGACGGAAACCGACTATCACTCATGCAAGTTATACTTGTTGTCTCAAAAACACACTTGCGACTTTGCAGCTGGTATTTGTTGCAAAGTGACTTAGTGTGATGAGAACCAGCGATCGCTCCATGCTACTCACATCACCACTATTCAGTAGCGAGGTGAAAAGGTAGCCGCATGAAAAACACGGGAAAAGATACCACATCAACACGACAGCGCAGTATGCCATGGAATAGTTCTAGCTACGCAAAGTAGCTGAGCATGTGTGCCAATGGCAGCCGGGACCTTCTGGGACGATTGCCATATGCAGATGAGTGTTTTTGTTTCTTGCCCCGTTTGAACACCTAACCCCCTGATGGCTTCCTAAGTAAACGAACTCTGTCCCCTCCGTGTTCTTGGCTCACAGCAGTAGTGCGTCAGACTACTTTAAGTGTATCAGTTATTCACCGAAATAATTTATTTATAGTCAACCGATGTATTTACCCTGAGACCCCGGGTAGTCTGTTCATGAACTTAATTGTCCCAAACGAGATTAGTAGTAGGTTTAGTAAGATGAGATACCGATTTCGATTAATACGAGTTGATTATCACTCACAATTGATCGCGGCTGCCTTGTTCACATAGAATTTTCACCCACCATTTTTGAAAAAGCAACATTGAACCTGAGTTAAGCTTTCAATACAGCTCGTCAGTAGTGTATATCTTCGTCACGGCTGGAATCGGTACTCCGGCCACACGTTCATGAGTCAACTGCGTCACTGACCTCAAATTAAGCAAGACCGTTTTGTCATAACAAACTGTAAGCCACATTTGCTGGTGAATAATACCCAGTATCAGTTGCTTGATAAGTAAGTGTACTGGATAGATCATTAGTTCAAGGTCGTAAGTCCCCGTTCGCCAAGCAACTCCGATAACTACGTCCTGTGCCTTGGGAACAGCTTTGGAATGGAATTATGCAAGAATTGGCAACCAGCTAGAAGACCTGAACGCAAACCAGCATGAGATTTCGTCACACTTCCGACTTCCAACCTGGCACCATGCAAGCTGGTTATCGCTTGTGTTAACAATGTCAACAAGTTTAGTCGACGGTCTGGGATGACCGCTTCCAAAATTCGCGTTTGGTATCATTAGTTATCTTACGTGGAGGACGATAGACAGTTATTACCTTTTGCATCATTTCCTTTCAAGACAGGCTTGTAACTGAAGGTATCAAAACCACTGGGCTGTAACACAAAGAACTTTCATTCAGGGTGGAGTCCAAGCTAATCACCTGTTCAAAATAATCTCGGGTCTCCAACCTTTACTTATTGTTGTTTGTAATCCCCACGATACGGTCAGTACCCAGTAAATGTGTGCACTATACGTACAGAAAAATGTGAGTTGCAGCCAAAGGGGTACAAAATTAATGGTAATCGTTCCCAGTTTTAGGCCATCCGAATACAAAGAATATGGATGCTACTGATAACTGCTTACTTTACAAGTTATTCTCCTATGTGTAACAGCTCCATGAAGACGGATAGTGTAGGGATGTTTATAAGGAAGACACTGTGGACCCTTCCCCATTACCAGAACCACTCAAGGGTTCATGCTAAAGTGAACGGTCCCTTCGAGCTTTTTCACTGTCTTACCCAACTTTTAGTCTTCATCCATGCAGTCCCTAGCGACGCTCACATTCCGTTTCTTACACACACGCCCGAACAGAGTCCACTAGCAATCAAATTGTTCAATGACAGCTCAGAGCGGAGTATTTCCTCGAGACAACACTTGTAAGACAATGCACACAGTATATCATACATGAGGTGGGAATACGCAGTTATATTAGGTGTTGTTGCATTCATACGTACATGTATGTGTTGACCCAAGCCGGACCGCACCAGATTGTTGTTCTCAGGCTGACATAACATCTTTTAGGGAAGACATGTCACAGCTTAGCATACTTTTAAAGGGGCGCGGTAATATCCCTAGATATGTTCACAGATCAGCCTATTTATCAATCTACACTTTTGTGTAATGTTAGCAAGCTGTAGCTACCAAGTAAGAATATGGTAGTTTGAATGTCTATCTTGGTTTCCATGTGATTCACGTGAAAGTGTCCGTTCGACTGGGGATGATAAACTGAAGAGCACACGTGTTAGGTGCTTTGCCGTTGGCAGTAGTTTTCGAAGATGGAAGAGGTGAAGAGTGAGAACCGTTATATGTGACCAACGTTTCTGGCAGTCCGAAGCACCTGAAACGTTTTGACAGCTTCTGTATGGTGCTGTTATGTAGGGGCAAATGGTGTAGGCTATAGATAAATGACTACGGCCTAACACTAACTACATATAACAAAAGA